>JANAVB010044420.1:4645730-4818230 GCA_029216955.1 Iris pallida
CCCTTATAGTTCTTGTGCAGCATATGGACACCGATTCTCGAGGAGACTTGCTCCCTTCTCGTAGAATTCCGTGTCGTAACGTGTCTTGTTTGGATCCACTCTACCAGTCGAAGACAGGGAGTATTAGTGTAGATATGTGGTCAAGCCTATTGTGCGTCTATTGTGCATAGATTGATTATGATTGTTGATCATACACCCCACGTATGGTTAGCCAGGCCTGTTACTATTATGCAATGTCCCAAGCCGGCCACATATTGTAGCTAATACTCACACACCTAGATAGATGATTCTTGATTCTTGTACATGCCATGATCAGTTTACTTGCCTTGTTCTAGCTCTAGATTTACAGCTTACCTTACCATAATACTTACATATACATTTATGATTTCTTGTATATACTCTCTATTTACAGTCTTATAGCTTTTGTCATATCTTGTAAACTGTTGTTAGTTGATTGTACTCGTTCCATCCTGACTGGATATATTGACAAAATATTACAGATACTGATGAGGAGGATTGATGTACCTACTACGGTCCGGTTGACGTAGTAGGCTTAGACTTGGAGACCTTAGTTCAGCAGGGCTTAGCTCCGCCCGACGAGCCTCTAGCTTAGTTTAGTTAGAGTAGATATTTTGGACTGGACCTTGTCTCCAGCTTGCTACTTATGTTATGATATTATATTAGGATTGTATAACTATATTACCTTGTCTCTCTCTCTCTCTCTCATTATTGAGCTGGATATAGCACTTGTGGTTTTTATCTATCTAGTTTTCGTGCCATGATTCTTCCTTCTAGATTGTGATTGAGTTTATCAGTATTTTATATTATATACCTCCGTGTGGAGATGACAGGTTATTATATATTGTTTGTTGGCTAGTAGACCTACAGTGTTCTACGCCATTTTTACGGTGTAGGCTGGGCATTGTTACGCACTTGTGCCCTATTTAGGGTGCGGGTCGTGACACGTTTTTAGTGGTGGCCCATGCAGGTCGAAAGTCGCAATTAGTGCGATGTCGTAGTGGCGCTCGACTTAGAGTACTGTTACGAGCCTGCGATACGTATCTAGGATAGACTATAGGCTAAGTTACTCAATCACAAAATAGGAAAAACTTCCACTTGCTGATCTTTTAACTGTCCTTTTGATATTGATTTTTGTATTCTAATTATCCTCCTTGATATAATATTTTATGTGCCATATTGATTTCCTTCTTTTATTCTATCTTCAGGATGGTGCAGACCAGGTCCCAGCATCCTGAGTCCGCGGACACGGAGAGGTCTGCTATGATTTACGGACCTGATCCAGACACTCCTATTGCAGTCGGAGTATCGGCAGCAGCTCTTGGGGGCGCTTCTCTGCCAGTTTTGAGGGCTGACCCCGGGGTTGCTACGACTATTTTGGCTGCAGTATCAGTGGTTGATATGGGCACTCTTCCTCCTCCTGCACAGCAGATTCCTTCGCTAGTTGCAGACGTACTTCCACCTCCACCTCCTCTACCTACAAACGTGGGGCAGATGCTTACCTTCCTCCAGCAGATGCTGGAGACTCAGATAGCCCAAGTCGAGGCTTAGCAGAGGCAGACAGACGCGATGCGTCAGGGCATAGAGGATGACCATCAGTTGGCCCATGCAGCCGTGGAGCAGAGGGCTCCGCATCATGGGACGCGTACGAGGTACGAATATATCCAGGACTTCAAGAAGCTCAGGCCCCGTGACTTTAGCAGGACCAAGGGTGTGGTCTATGCCGATGATTGGCTCGAGGATATCGAGCGGCAGATGAGGGCCTCCCGCCTCGCAGACGACCTGAAGGTCGAGGCGGTAGGTTTGCAGTTGCTAGACATTGCACGCACCTTGTTCAGGAATGAGCCAGCCCTAGCTGGAGAGGGCTATACTTGGGCAGAGTTTAAGCTTCTCTTCAAGGAGAAGTTCTTTTCCCCTACAGACAAGATCGACCTAGTGAGGCAGTTCCAGGATCTACAGCAGGGCAATTTATTTGTGGAGGAGTACGTCGCAGAGTTTGGCCGTCTGAGCCGATATACAGAGTACATGGTTCAAGACCCGGAGAACAGGGCGAGCCGTTTCAGGAAGGGGCTGACCTGGGATATCAAGATCCTCATTTCCTCCTTTTATGAGACTTATACCTAGATCTATGCGGAGGCCCGCAAGGTAGAGCAGGAGTGGGGTTTGAAGCCTAAGAGGAATCGCGATCTTTTCTCGGGGGCTACTAGCAGCGCGGGGGCTGCTAAACGCCCTCAGCTTCAGCATCGTTCTTTCCAGCATCACCAGCCGCAGGTTCAGGCCAGAGCACCGGTTCAGCAGGTACAGCACACTCAGCAGAGGCAGGCACAGCATGGGGCTTTTTGCAACTTCTGCAAGAAGCCTGGTCACACTTTTGAGGTTTGTCGGAAGAGGCTAGGAGTGTGTCTCTTTTGCGGCAGCGCAGGCTATCAGTTGAGGGAGTGTCCAATGAACCCTCGTGTTACTGGTACAGCTCAGAGGGCGCCGGCAAGAGTACCTGCAGTGCAGCCGAGGGGTCCACTTCCAACCCAGCAGCAGCGGTTTGTACAGCACCACCAGCAGCGGGGTGTTCAGGACAGGGCTTTTGCTCTTGCAGCCGAGGAGATCGAGCCAGTCGCAGATGTTGTTGCAGGTTCGGTTCTTCTTGATTCTTTTCCTGCCTTAGCATTGTTTGATTCAGGTGCTACGTACAGCTTTGTGTCAGTTTCTTTTGCACTTAGGCACAACATTATTGCTGAATATCTGGGTAGGACTTGCAAGATTATGATCGGAGGAGGTATTATCCTGGTTAATAATGTTTGCAAGGGGCGAAGTGTCACTCAGGGAGGCTGGGATTTGAGCGCGTGCTTGCTCGTAATGCCACTTCCGAGCTACGATGTGGTACTCGGTATGGACTGGTTGAGCAGGCACCATGCTAGCATAGATTGTAGAGCAGGCAGAGAGTTGTTTAGTCCGCTAGGAGAGCCAGAGTTTCAGTTTGTCAGAGGAGCAGCGGAGCCGGGAGATGGATTCTGTGGAGCCTTGTTGGCGGGGCAGGAGTTGCCGCATCCATTTATTACAGATTTCTTGGATGTCTTTTCTAAAGAATTTTTGGGGATGTCGCCGGACAAAGATGTTGAGTTCACGATAGACTTGATGTCGGGCGCTGAGCCTATTTCTCAGCATGTCTATCGGATCAACAACAGCGAATTGGCGGAGCTGAAGAAGCAAGTCGACGAGCTGCAGGACAAGGGCTTTATCAGATCTAGTTCTTCGCCTTGGGGCGCGCCAGTCCTGTTTGTCCCGAAGAAGGATGGTACGATACGGATGTGTATCGACTATCGAGCGCTCAACAACCTCACTATCAAGAACATGTATCCTTTGCCCATGATTGATGACTTGTTTGATCAGTTGAGCGGCACGAGGGTTTTCTCGAAGATAGACTTGTGATCGGGGTACCATCAGATGAGAGTGAAGGGGATGACATTCCGAAGACTGCTTTTTGTACCCGCTATGGCCAGTATGAGTTTACCGTCATACCGTTTGGGTTGACTAATGTCCCGACGGTATTCATGAACTTGATGAATAAGGTATTCCATCCATACCTTGACAAGTTCGTGGTGATCTTTATTGATGACATTCTCATCTATTCGAAGACGTCTGAGGAGCACGATGAGCATCTACGGGTTGTGCTGGAGACTCTGAGGAGGGAGCAGCTGTATGGGAAGCTGTCGAAGTGTGAGTTCTTCTTGGACCGAGTGGAGTTCCTGGGCCATGTTGTATCCGGTGATGGGATTTCAGTAGATCAGAAGAAGATTGCAGAGGTGGAGTCTTGGTCGACACCCAGTTCAGTTACCGAGATTCAGAGCTTTCTGGGTTTGGCAGGCTACAATAGGAAGTTCGTGCAGGACTTCTCTCGAATAGCAGAGCCGATGACTAGACTCACCAGGAAGGACGTGGAGTTCGTCTGGACTGATGAGTGTCAGGCTGCTTTCGAGGAGCTGAAGAAGAGGTTGACGTCGGCTCCTATTTTGACGTTGCCATCTGGGTCCGGAGGATTTACGATCTATAGTGATGCTTCGGGGAAGGGTCTGGGTTGCGTTCTTCAGCAGTATGGGAAGGTAATTGCTTATGCATCTAGGCAGTTACGACCACATGAGAAGAACTACCCGACACATGATTTGGAGTTGGCAGCTGTAACACCCACTTTTCTAAAATAAGGGTAATTTTGAACTTTTGTAAAAGTTTATTATTTAATAATAGGATTTATGATTTATAGGAATTTTTAATTAATTTAATACTATTTAAAATTGGTGAATTATAATTTTGATGTGTTAGCTAGTGAACTCTAGAACTGTTGAGCCTAGAGACTAACCATGACCATGGGGACCTAACCATGTGATTAGAATGACTATTTACAACTTTTTAGGCTAAGGGTATTTTGGTCATTTTATGACTTTTGAATTATTTAGGATTTTGATTAATTGGTGAAATTTTAGATTATTTTAATAATATTTAAATTGATGTATTATGATTTTGGTCATTTTTTATATTTAATATTTTGGGAAATTTTATATTTTAATATTGTTTTTATTGGATTTATTTAGTCGGGTTTGAGTTTCGTCTCGTTCCGACTTGTATTGTGACCCGGGTAGCTTAAACTCTAGATGGGACCCAATATTAAGTTAAGGATGGCTCACAAGACCCAACATTTAAGTTAGTTAATTAAACTAATTTTTATCATGTTAGAATGGTTAAGTTAGAGACTCAAAACTAGATCATTTTGACCCCAAACTTGAACCTAGTCTAGACTTAACCATATGAGACTAGAGAGGGACAATTAAGACATTTTCCATTAGCCCTAATGGACACTTTATGGCAGCCACCTTTAGGGGAGAATGATTCATTTCATTCATTACAATCTTGCATCTTTTATTTTCCTTTTGTTCTTCCCTAATTTTAGAGAGCCTTCCTGATTTGATCTCCAAATCAAATCATTCCTTCACCAAACCTTTCCTCAATCATTCCCATTCTCCAAGGGAAGGGTGCTACCAAGGATTAGAAGAGGAGTGTAAGGAGGAGTGTCCACTTTGAGGGATCTTCGTATCGGAGCCGTGTCCTAAAGAATTTCATTGGGATTCCATTCCCAATAGGTAAAACATATCCTCTAAATCGATTTTCTTTACATATAAATTAGTTTTGAATCCGTAGGATCCATCCTCATGCATGTGTCCCATTTAGATTCAAATTTGAGGCCATTTGGAGCTCTCTTGAGGATTTTAGATATGTGTCTTGTGTCATACTTGATAGATCCCAAATTAGGACACCCCATGTGTATGTATGTATGATAATAGTTTAAATAGATATTTAAATTCATTTAGAATGGTTAGAGAGTGGATTGATCTTAGTTAGGATGGTTAGAATGAGTTTTATTTGGATACCTATGTTTGTATCCAAGTATCTTGGCCTATATGTGTTCTTTTGTCCAAAACAACTCAAATTCGTCATAATATTCATCCACGTTTTTATTAACCAAAGCAACTTAGAAATATCATAACTTTTAGCTTAGAATTTCGATTTATCTCCCGTTTTTTTAAAAGAACCGTATCGAAGTTAGCTTTCTAAATATATATTTTAATAAACCAAATTCTTTCTGTAACTTTCTGTAGAATTATTTGAGTGTCAGCTGTACGAAAGACAAACGCGTTTCGGTATTTTCGCGATACCGGGAGCTTCCGGACACGAAAATGTGATCCATTTGATGTTTCGGAAAGCTAACATGAAGGGCTATGACATACTTTAATCCTAGAATTTAGTTAAGGCTCAATTGGTACAGTATTGATTTTAAGTAGAAGAGTGACTATACGATATAGGCATTTTGTGTAACCTATGAGCCTACGTAGTATGGATATTAAATGAATGTAGAGTATGTAATGTATAATATGTTAGATGAATGAATTGATATATATATATGATATGTATTCTCTTTAAATTAATATATATATATGGTTGAATGCAAGCATGTAGGATTGCAATCAATGTAATGTATGTAAGCAATGCATAAATGCATGAATGGAAGAATGATATATAATGTATGCATGAAAGTATATAATGAATGCTAGATATGAATGCAAGATATACATGTAATGATAGATATGAATGCATAATGTATAAATAATGTAATGCAATATATAATGATAGCATGTATGGTAATGTAGAATATATGATGCAAGCATGTATATGTCCACTGTTTCCCTTTTTTTTACATTTTTCCTTCCTTTTTCATTTCAGTTTCTCTCCCTTTTTTTCTCTTCTATTTTTACATGTTGCATATAATATATATAATGTATAGATGCATGTAAGTATGTAATATGCATGAATGACATGTATGGAATGAAAATAAGTATATGCATGCAACTTAATGATATGTGAATGGATATAATGCATGAACTGAAGTATGCATGTATATGGGATATGAATGAATGATATATATATTTGTTAAGGTAATGTAATGTATGTATTCACATATATTTTGAGTTAAATATATAAGTTTGTATGCATATATTATATGTATGCATTTATGCAGGAATGAATATAATATAATATAGAGTATGCATATATGAATATAATGTATGCAAGTATATAATGTATTCAAATATGTATGTATGCATCTATGTATGTATGTATAGGTGCATGAATGAATGCAAGTATGCATACGTTATATGTATGTAGGCATGTATGCAATGTATGTATGTATACATGATATGTATGTATGCATGTATGCAATATAAGTATGTATGTATGTATGCATTTCTATAAACTGAGTTAACCTATAACCTTTTACACACATGCATTCATACACCCTTTGACATCATGTATCCCATATCACATACACCTACCTATCACTAAATTTGAGAGCATTAACACATACCCTTTCACACACATGCCAAACACACACACACTTACTCTTTTACCTCTCTTTCTCTCTCTCTCTATATATATATATATATATATATATATATATATATATATATATATATATATATATATAGCTTTCCTATATATATCTATGTATATGAATAAGTGAATGTGAATAATACATATACATTATATGACTATGTTTGTGTGCCTTGTTAGCTTATGGTTTAGTTTTGTGCTTGGTTTAACAAGTGACTTTGGCTATGAGTTAGTAGCTATCTTGGATACTTGATTTACATATACTTAGTTTGTTTAGACCTAGAATTGACTAACCTAAACTAGTTGACCATTGTTGACCCAACCCTAGCTAGTTTGACCATAGTTGACTAGAGTTTACCTAGTTTGACTTTATAGTTGACCAGAGTTGACCAAGAGTTGACTTTGACCAAGATTGACTTAGACTCATGTAGATTGTATTATAATTTCAATTGCCATATAAATTAAACTCTTTATAACCTATGTTGCTATAACTAGGACTCTGTGACTCCAGTTGGCCATCTTTTCATATCAGCTGTTCAGGGTATCAGGCGAGTACATTCTCTGATCATTTCATATCCTGTTTAGAATTATTTTCCTACTTTAAATTACCTTACTTGATACTGTCACGTTGGTCACACGGATTAGTACTATATGGATCCCTTCTTTAGATGTTATCCCCTCAGGGAGCATCGGATACTACATGTTCTGTGCGTTTCACTTATATGGTGTATCACTATGCTTCACGGTTCATTGATCACTTGTGACATGTACTCTCATGATCACAGAGTCTTCCTTGAATCACCCATTTATAGGCATTCCCAGAATCACCTATTTATGGGCCTACCATGTATCACCCCTTGTGGGCCATTGCATGGAATCATAACATAACCTGGCTAGATCCTTGTATATTGATTGGGGGTATGGGAGAGTAGAAGTAGACATGTGAATAATATCCAAGTAGTGTAGTTCCCAGAATCACTTCATAGTATAGTTTCCAGAATCTCCTATGCCATTCACATGTTTATATTGTACTCTGACTCACTAGCCACTGTTAGTTCTCTACTTATAGTAGATATTTCTATTACAGTTCTCTCTCGGTTTACATTATGTACTTTCTTTCAGTTCATGTATCTTACTTTACTGTATGATTATATTTTCTAACCTGCTATGATCTGTTGAGATGTATTGTGCTCGCTCCTGTCCTGACTGGACCTGTTGAAAATATTACAGAGGACGAGGAGGAGGCTTGTGTGGATACCTACTACGGGGCAGCTCTAGATGACACTAGTGATCCGGATTTCCAGCCGGATCCATTAGCTATAGAGACTGAGACTCCCTAGTCTAGGTTTTACTATTACTGTCATTTGGGCTCTGGATTGTATATATTCTTTCATACTCTGTAGTTGAGATTTGTATTCCTGGATGTTGCTGAGATGTTATCTTAGACACTTAGACTCTGCTGATCATCTGTATTTCTTTGAGTTCTATATCATATCGTGCTTCTTCTTCCTTAGTTGTGATTGAGTTTACTTTCTGCTATGTCACCCCTATTCGGGGAGTATAACTGCTTAGCATTATATTGTTAGATGTTGTGACCTAGGACAGCGTTCTACCACCGACACTGCGGCGTAGGCTGGACGTACCCACGTCTCGTGCCCTTACTCTAGGGTGCGGGTCGTGACACGTTTTTAGTGGTGGCCCATGCAGGTCGAGTTTGTGTAGTGGTATTCGAACTAGAGTACCACTACAGCCTGCAGTAGGATTAGGATATATTTTTGAAGGTACTCAATCACAGTTATGATTTCTTGAGAGATTCCTGGGACGACCCTTGAGAATCTTATTTTAACTTCGATTTGAAAACTCTTCTTCCCTTGATTTGATTTATCTTTACTTTCTGTTGTTGAACTTGATTTTGATGAATTATTGTCGAATTTGAGTTTGTATTTATTGATTTTGATGGATGATTGTTGAATTTTGAATCTTGATGTTAGCTGTTGCATCCGAGTTTGTATTTATATGATTTAATAGATTATTATTCAGTTTTGAATCTTGATGTTCGTTGATAAAATTTGATTTTGGTATCCATTGTTGATTTAATTTTTTGTGTCAAGATAAAATTATATGGGTTAAGTCATCTAAGTTATGGAATCTAGTCTTCTACAGTCACATTAGCCAGCATGGTGAGGACATATAGTCTGACTTTGGATATATTTCTCGGGTGTGGGAATTTAAGGTTTTCGCAGCCAAGCTAGCGGCATCGCAAAAATTTTAAATACCATGATTCTAGAGGTATGTGCCTTCGTCGGGGACTCTGTGATTATCGTAGCCTTGCTTACTAGTATGACGAGGATTTAGAGTACCATGATTTTGGATAGACGCATATAATTTTCAGATTGTACCTTAAATGTTCTTGAACATATTTTCTCTACTTTTGTTTCATTCATTCTAAAAAAAATGTTTGTTTTGTTTTGTTTTGCTTCTCATTATTTAACTTAGGAGTAGCTTTAGCTGTTTTTATAAACCTTGTGTGACTTCTTGCTATGAATTTCTTCTTAATACAATGAATCGATGTTTTTGCTAGACCTTATCTTGGATTTGATATTTTAGCTCTGGGTTTCAAAATGGTTCCTTCTTTAAACAGATAAGCAGAACAAATTTTATCGTTATTTCCTTCTTGCTATTATTCTTGTATTAAATAATAATAATAATAATAATAAAACTGTCTTGATTACATCAATCACCTACTTGCAATCTCGGTAGGAATCTAAATGTTGGTCGTGATATAGAATTTGATTTGTATATTGGGACATGAGAATATATATATAGTGGGCACTTTGCCTAACACGTATGCATGCTACACTTTGATTACCAACCTATCTAAATACATATTAATATGTTGTTGATGTTAAATTCTCAAAACCCCAATATTTCTTATACAGTACAGTATCAAAGACTGGTTCTCTGCTTTTTTCAGTTTAAATTCGTAATTTAAATATAAAATTCATGTTATTAGTTTTATTTACATTACTGCACATGTATGTTATATACAGGGTTTCAATTCTTAAGGAAATTGGTTGAGTTTTGTGTTTGAATTTGTCAAATCTGAGACTGTGTGCATATTAACCCTTAATACTAGATTCTAAGTGATTAGTTCAATTTGCTGTTTTTAAATGTAATATTTTGAGCTGTATACATTGTTGTATGTAGGAATATGATGTTAGGTTTCATATTCTTACATGTTAGGTTGTGATAAACATTGGGATGGTTTGATGTTCGAATTTCTCCAAAATCCTAAAACTGAATACATGTTAACATTTCCACATTGATTTCAAATGTTAGTTCAATTTCAGATTTAATATGTAATGTTAAACTAAACTGAATGATTGAACCCTTCATTTTAAGTTATAACCCCTGTACTCTTGACACTCTACACTAATGTACACTAATGTTCACAACTGCCATGTAAACCTAACCCTTCATCTCTATGTTATGTTATATATATATATATATATATATATATATATATATATATATATATATATATGGTTTATGCATACATGTTATAATGTATATAGATACATAACTAAATCTCTACCTCTCTATACATATAGATATATGTATATATATGGTTAGCCATGCATGTTATGAGTAAATAGGTTGTGCATTGTAGATTGTTTAACCAATATGCCATGAGTAGTGTAACTTGATAGCTATTGTTTTGAAACCCAAATCCTCCTATACACTTTCATGTATATTTCACACACACACACACACACACACACACACACACACATGTCTACTATCTAACCCTATGAACATGTCCACATACACCCATACACACACTAACCACATAATCTTTACATAATGCTAGCTTTTCCCCTTCTAACACTCTCTCTCTCTATATATATATATATTGTGATTGGATTTTAATGCTCGACATTTGTGTTTTAAATTTTGATTTTGATTATGCCTTAAAGCCTTGATGATTTGTTATTTCTGTATCTTTTCCAGTTTAACACCCCTGATTACTTGTAAGTTTTGATACCCTATGATTGTTTTGGTCTAGTCTAACTAGTATACCTAGATGAGACTTACACTACCACCGTATGCCATGACCATGTATGCCATTCTTTTAAATTGTATGATTTAGGTAAGTTCTGAGACTTTGATTGTTGGGGACGAGACTCTAGAAGAAGTACGACCATCTTAATTTCGAGGACGAAATTTTCTAAGGAGGGTAGACTTGTAACACCCACTTTTCTAAAATGAGGGTAATTTTGAACTTTTGTAAAAGTTTATTATTTAATAATAGGATTTATGATTTATGGGAATTTTTAATTAATTTAATATTATTTAAAATTGGTGAATTATAATTTTGATGTGTTAGCTAGTGAACTCTAGAACTGTTGAGCCTAGAGACTAACCATGACCATGGGAATCTAACCATGTGATTAGAATGACTATTTACAACTTTTTAGGATAAGGGTATTTTGGTCATTTTGTGACTTTTGAATTATTTAGGATTTTGATTAATTGGTAAATTTTAGATTATTTTAATAATATTTAAATTGATGTATTATGATTTTGGTCATTTTTTATATTTTAATATTTTTGGAAAATTTTATATTTTTAATATTGTTTTTATTGGATTTGTTTAGTCGGGTTTGAGTTTCGTCTTGTTCCGACTTGTATTGTGACCCGGGTAGCTTAAACTCTAGATGGGACCCAATATTAAGTTAAGCATGGCTCACAAGACCCAACATTTAAGTTAGTTAATTAAACTAATTTTTATCATGTTAGAATGGTTAAGTTAGAGACTCAAAACTAGATCATTTTGACCCCAAACTTGAACCTAGTCTAGACTTAACCATATGAGACTAGAGAGGGGCAATTAAGACATTTCCTATTAGCCCTAATGGACACTTTATGGCAGCCACCTTTAGGGGAGAATGATTCATTTCATTCATTACAATCTTGCCTCTTTTATTTTCCTTTTGTTCTTCCCTAATTTTAGAGAGTCTTCCCATTGATTTGATCTTCAAATCAAATCATTCCTTCACCAAACCTTTCCTCAATCATTTCCATTCTCCAAGGGAAGGGTGCTACCAAGGATTGGAAGAGGAGTGCAAGGAGGAGTGTCCACTTTGAGGGATCTTCGTATCGGAGCCGTGTCCTAAAGGATTTCATTGGAATTCCACTCCCAATAGGTAAAACCCATCCTCTATATCGATTTCCTTTGCATATAAATTAGTTTTGAATCCGTAGGATCCATCCTCATGCATGTGTCCCATTTAGATTCAAATTTGAGGCCATTTGGAGCTCTCTTGAGGATTTTAGATATGTGTCTTGTGTCCTACTTGATAGATCCCAAATTAGGACACCCCATGTGTATGTATGTATGATAATAGTTTAAATAGATATTTAAATTCATTTTAGAATGGTTAGAGAGTGGATTGATCTTAATTAGGATGGTTAGAATGAGTTTTATTTGGATACCTATGTTTGTATCCAAGTATCTTGGCCTATATGTGTTCTTTTGTCCAAAACAACTCAAATTCGTCATAATATTTATCCACGTTTTTATTAACCAAAGCAACTTAGAAATATCATAACTTTTAGCTTAGAACTCCGATTTATCTTTCGTTTTTTTAAAAAAAACCGTATCGAAGTTAGATTTCCAAATATATATTTTAATAAGCAAAATTATTTCTGTAACTTTCTGTAGAATTATTTGAGTGTCGGCTGTACTTAAGACAAACGCGTTTCGGTATTTTCGCGATTCCGGGAGCTTCCGGACACGAAAATGCGATCCGTTTGATGTTTCGGAAAGCTAACATGAAGGGCTATGACATACTTTAATCCTAGAATTTAGTTAAAGTTCAATTGGTACAGTATTGGTTTTAAGTAGAAGAGTGACTATACGATATAGGCATTTTGTGTAACCTATGAGCCTACGTAGTATGGATATTAAATGAATGTAGAGTATGTAATGTATAATATGTTAGATGAATGAAATGATATATATATATGATATGTATCCTCTTTAAATTAATATATATATATGGTTGAATACAAGCATGTAGGATTGCAATCAATGTAATGTATGTAAGCAATGCATAAATGCATGAATGGAAGAATGATATATAATGTATGCATGAAAGTATATAATGAATGCTAGATATGAATGCAAGATATACATGTAATGATAGATATGAATGCATAATGTATAAATAATGTAATGCAATATATAATGATAACATGTATGGTAATGTAGAATATATGATGCAAGCATGTATATGTCCACTGTTTCCCTTTTTCTTACATTTTTCCTTCCTTCCCTTTTAATTTCAGTTTTTCTCCCTTTTTTCCTCTTCTATTTTTATATGTTGCATACAATGTATATAATTTATAGATGCATGTAAGTATGTAATATGCATGGATGACATGTATGTAATAAAAATAAGTATATGCATGCAACTTAATGATATATGAATGGATATAATGCATGAACTGAAGTATGCATGTATATGGGATATGAATGAATGATATATATATTTGTTAAGGTAATGTAATGTATGTATTCACATATATTTTGAGTTAAATATATGAGTTTGTATGCATATATTATATGTATGCATTTATGCAGGAATGAATATAATATAATATAGAGTTGACTTTTTTACCCAAAAGTCAACCGTGAGTCAACACTTTGTCTAGACTTGACCAAATCCAAACCATAGTTGACCAGTTGACCAAAAGTCAACTGTTGGTCAACATTTGACCAGTTTGACCTATGGTTGACCCAGAGTTGACCAGGGTTGACCAGTTGACCAAAAGTCAACTGTAGGCCAACTCTTGACCCCGTTTGACTTTCTTCGACTTGTTTTGACTTGCGATGACTTGTATGGCCTAGAGTTGACTTAGTCTGACTTAGATTGACTTGATATAACTTGATTTGACCTAGATTGACTTGACATGACTTAGTGTGACTCAGTGAGACCTAGTTTGACCTAGATTTCATATCATTCATTGTGAATCATTCTTAAAACTTGTTTAAACCTAAATTAACATACAGTATCTCATCTTTAGGTTTCTGATTACCGCTATGATCATTGATATACCCTACAGCTCAGGACAGCAGGCGAGTACATTCACTGATTGTTTTGATTGTCTTGATATTTGCTATATCCGATTCAGTCGTAGTGTCTTACTTGATTCTCAGACACGATAGTTCACAGACTAGTATTGTCGGATTCCTGTCATGAGATGTCATTCCTGGATTTCTTGGGATACTAGTACTTGCTTAGTCTTGATTCTCGTACTTGTATTGACGCCGATTCCTGAAGAGGACTTGCTCCCCTCTTAGGGAATCCCGCGTCATGACGTGCTATGTCCGGATTCGTATACTATTCGGAGAATGGGGAATATTATAGATAGTGTGATCAATGCCCACCTTGAGTTACTACTTGTATCATAGCTATACCCTCACCTCACGATGGGTATAGCCTGACCTGTGCTACTACTTGCTCCATAGCTTACCATCCCGGCCGGGCCGAGTCCACGTACTTGTAGTCGGTCGGCTGGAAGCCTGATCTTGACCCATACTGACCACATTATGCTATAATATTCGAGACACATTTTATATTTACTTTATCTTATTAGATATCATGTTCTGTTCTACATACATTACTTCTCACCATGCATGATATACAGTTACTCACATGCTCTATATGCCTTTATATTGTACCTTGATTGGAGACTAAGTTCTGTTCGGGAGAAGAGTTACAACCACGGTCCTTGTTTGGTTTAAGGGTTGTAACTCAGCTTCCGAACGGTTCCCAAGTCTTCATATATCTTTGTCTTGTAGTTCATTATACTGTCTCTTATAGAATTTATCAATTCACATGGAACTGCTGTTAGTGCTTGTACTTGCTCATTTTTCTGACAGGATACCGTTATGATATATTACAGATGACTCTGAGGCGGACTGCTCGACCTATTATGGGCTCGAATTAGATGGAGTAGTCTAGGACCGTGGCCTTATAGTAGAGCCACTAGATTTTGTACTCCCGGAGTAGTGTAGATTAGCTAGGTTTGACTGGACTGCGATCCAGCTAGCTTTATCAGACTGTAGTTTCTATATTATATTTTGATACCCTGTGATGTTGTATATATCTGGGCTTGTATTAGATTCTGGACTTATTTACTCTTTCATCTATCATATGTTCTCTTTTCTGAGCTATCTACCTTAGTTTTATTCTGTGATTGAGACTGTATTGATATGTCACATCCATTCGGAGAGTATATACTGTACAGGTACCTTTATACTGTTAATCGTAGTATTTACAGACGTTATATACAGCGTTCTACCGCCAATACTGTGGCGTAGGCTGGACGTACCCACGTGCTCGTGCCCCTCATAAGGGTGTGGGTCGTGACACGTTTTTGTGGTGGCCCATGCAGGTCGAGTGTCGTAATTAGTGCGATCTCGTAATGGTGCTCGACTTAGAGTACTAATTACGAGCCTGCAATTAGGACATAGGACCTAGGATATGATAGGAGTTTCTCAATCACACCTAGAAAAATTTCCGATCTTTTGATTATCATGATTACTTCCCTTGTATTAAATTAACTGTCCTTCTTTGATAATATCTACTCATGTGCCATATTGATCTCTTTGTTTCAATTCATCTCCAGGATGACGAAGACGTACCCGTAGGCCACTGGGTCGAGTAGCTTGCCCGAGAGATCTGATCAGGCTGAGGAGGAGGTTCACGAGACTGTCTCCAGTGATTCCACTATCCCAGAGGCCCTGACAGTTGCACAGGAAGGTCTACCACCTCCACCCCAGAGGGTTACGGCCGTTGTTCCAGAGATACTGCCGCCACCACCATCGATACCGACGGATGCATATCATATGTTCCTTCTCCTTCAGCAGATGATGGAGACACAACGGGCCCAGGCAGAGGCATCGCAGCGCCAGTCGGAGGTGTCACACCGTCAGATCGAGATGCTGAGGCAGAGTATGGAGAACTCGCATCAGCTTGCACTAGCAGCAGCGGAGAGAGTGGCACCGGGTACGGTACAGGGCCCTACCGGCCAGCAGCAGTACCAGCAGCAGTCCAGGCCGGGGACAGTATTAGACTTTAGGAAGATGAGCTCCAGGGACATCACGGGCACGGAGGGCATCCTCTATGCAGACAACTGGCTAGAGGATGTCCAGCGGAGCATGGAGCTGGCAGAGCTTCCTAGAGCACTTTGGGTTTCAGCCGCAGCCAGCCGATTCTTCGACATTGTGCTGACATGGTACCGCACGGATCCTCGTGCGTCGGTGAGAGGGCTGACATGGGAGAACTTCCGGAGGCTCTTCAAGGAGAAGTTCTTTCCGGACGTGGCTCTTACAGCATTGGAGGGCCAGTTCGTGGGTCTAGTGCAGAGGAACTCGTCGGTGGATGAGTATGCAGCTGAGTTCTTCCGCCTTAGCAGGTTTGCTCCCGATATGATCCAGGATGAGGGGCAGAAGGCTCGTAAGTTCCGCAGGGGACTTATTCATGCAGTGCGCACCCGCACCTCGGGTCGCCGTGATGCGACGTTCGATCAGATATTGATGGACGCGCAGATTGCAGAGGATGACTTCGGCCTCAAGCCGAAGAGGTGTGAGACCCGTCTCACTGTATCGATATTTTATACGGATACGTGTTTATTTGAGTCGTATTTCGTATTTATCAATTTGTATGATATTTTAAAATTTTCCTAAGTGTAGGATTTTCTTGACTTGGTTTAACTTGGATTTGGTTTTATTTGGTTCGGTTCCACTTTGCCTTGGTTTGGTTTAGTTTGGTTCTTTAGGAGAGAGGTGTATGGTTTAGATTGAGTGGAGAGGAATGAATGGTGGAGATTGCTTGGGCTTGTTATATAAGCCACTTTTTCTCTCTCCCTCCTCATTCACCCTCATTCATTTCTTTTCCACCAAACCCTAGCTATTGGAGAGAGAGGCAAGTACACCTTGCTGAATATTGGATGATTTCCATTTCGTTTGTTCCATTCTTTTTATTGTTACATCCTAAGCATGTTTAGAACTTGGAGTTTTCTATTTTGATGGCTAGATTGTGGTAGATCTAACTTATGGTACTTTCGGTTTTCATAAGTCTTGATCTGTTAAACGTGTATACTTTTGTCAACTGATGGTTCCATGTTGTAGAGAATTTCATTTTTACCCAAATTTGACCTATGAAAGTCTGGATTTGGGGTTCCTAATGTAGTTTGGTGGAGCATGGAGGCCATGGTATTTTCCATGGACATGTTCTCTGTGGAAAGCAAAAATTTGTATTTCCTGGCCGCATGGCCATACAGCTTCATTGCATGCACTTAGTTTCTTTTGCAGACATTTATTTAATACTGCCTGAGCCGCATGGCCATTTGTCTTGACCGCATGAGAATTAATTGTAAGGCTTTTTATAATTATTATTTATTTAATTGTAAGTGGAGCCGCATATGGCACTCGAATGAGCCGCATAGGCTTTAAAGAAAGCAATTAATTGTACTTTTCTTATCATGCAATTTTTCATGCATTCTTTCCTAATGCATTTTTCCTTACATTTTTTCTAAGAAATCCTTTGCTGGCCGCATGAGTTCTGAAGCTAGCCGCATGGGTTTTGGATGCAATATTAACCCATTCTTAAAGCATTTTGTCCTTTATGCATTTGTCCTTTATGCTTTAAATGCTTGGTTAAAGCATTTGTCCTTTATGCTTTAAAAGCTTAGTTGAAGCATCCTGGAAAGGAGCTAGCCGCCTAAGGCTTCTTAAGGCTTTATATTTTGCATTTAAGACCTTAATGTTTAATATATTATGCGTAATGCATTGATTACATGCCTTTGGAATAAGCTAGCCGCATAAAGCTTCTTAAGGCCTTATGATTAATGCATTTAAGACCTTGTTATTTCATATTTTATGCTTGAAATCCTAATGCATTACTTTTATGCATTATGCATTTAAGGCCCTAAATGTTTATATTTTTATGCTTTAGTCCTTAGGATTGCATTTAATACATTTTTTAGCATACTTGGCCGCAGGAGGAATGTTCATGCTTGGCCGCATGAAGTCAACTTCACTCTTGGCCTTAGATATTTTGGTCCCATAGTATATTAATATTTAGTTTGTGCCTGGCCTTTACATTGTTGCTGGCCGCATGAATATAATCCTTGGCCGCATGGCCTCTTCCCACTTGCTGGCCGCATGGCCATTGTACTTTTGGACTTTGAATTTAATATTGGATCACATGGATTCTATTGAGCTGCCTGTACTTGCAGGATATATTTTATTATATGTCATCATTGCTTGGCCACGTGAACCAATATTTAAATGGTTCACGTGAACTTTTCTTATTGCATTAATTGAGGGGGGTCCCACATAGCATCTTTTAGTTGACTTGCTTGAGTGGGAGTTTGCATTTAATGAGGGTCCCACTATCTTTTGTCTTATTTGATTTTATGGTCTAATTATTGTTTCTTGGCCGCATGGGTGGCCTCCCACTCTCTTTGACCGCATGTTTTTTCTCCCACTTTTGGACCGCATAGGTCCCACTTTGATTGTTTAAATGTTTTATTTGCCTGAATTGTGGTCAGAATTTCTTCCCACTCCCAACATGAAAGTTGTAGAGTTTCTCCTTGGCTTCAAGAATATATATATTATTAATATATTATTATTTAATTGTGCAAGTTTCTCTCCTCCTTGATAATTGGCATGACTTGATAGTGACCCGCCGTGGTGCACTCCCGACATGATAACTTGACCTGACAATTTGACATGATAACTTGACATGATAATTCTTGATAGTGGCCCATCGTGGCGCACTCTTGATAAGTAATAATGATAATGATAGTGGCCCGTCGTGGCGCACTCTTGATAAGTAATAATGATAATGATAGTGGCCCGTCGTGGCACACTCCTGACAAGAATTAATTAGTATCCTGACACCGTTGGTGATTGTGTTTGTATAAATGAACCCATCTCGTCTTGTATCATGTCTAGGACATGAATCCCTGGTTTTCCACGGTCAGGGATTCATACTGAAATGGACTAAGGCTAATTACTAGAATAATCCAGTAGTTCATGGAGAGACTTTTCAGTTACCTGTTGCCCCTTTGATCCCGGCCTTATATATATATACATGGGATTTGTTGCTATCCGTTGAGATGAGCGCACTTCCAGCCCGCCGTCGAGTGTGGTACCTTAGGACACATGTATCTTACTACAGTGTGTCTGCTATATCATGCTATCTTTTTCCTTTTCTTTGCTGGGGTCACTCAGGTAGCAGCAGGCGGGTAACTGGACTTAGAAGAATCTCGCTGTATCTTGCTAGTAACTAGGCCTGTGATAACCCTAGTTAGTTAAAGTATCAAGCCGTACTTATTGCTTGGCCGTGAATATTGCATGGAGTTCAATCTGTCTAGTCTTGTCTTGATCTTGTACATGATTGTTACATGTCCTGATTTCTTATTTTATCTTGCCGATAAATGGTAGGAGAAACCAAGTTCCGTTCAGACGAAGGGTTACAACCCCGGTCCTTGTTTGGTTTACGGGTTGTAACCTGGTTATCTGAATAGTCCCATGGTTATCTCATCGTATATCACCTTCCCAGTTCTATTTATTTAACATGTTCTCCAGTTTACTTTATGTTAAATGCTGATTTACTTACTGTCTTCCTATGTTCAGGATAAGTGCATTGGTACTACACAAATCTCGATCCTTCCTTACTTATCTGCTTGTTGATTGCTAATGATTGCTGGTTTTAAGTTCATAGTTCGGCCTCCTTTGTGGTACTTGCTATTTGGGGTCTGACCCCACTGGTTTTGCATGGCCAGGTTCTGATAGAAGAGCCTGAAGGATCTACCGTACCATCTACTCGACGGTGACCAGCCGGAGCACCAGAGTGCCTCAGTGGGTTTCTTCTTCATTCTCCCACTGATATGTAAATTCTCCTCTTGTAACGTTTAGCCCCGAGCACGTATTTAGCTCGTGTTTTGGTATTTTACTTGATATTGTAGCCTACGGGCAATAACATGATATGTGTATTCTAGACTATAGCTAGTCCTTATCATGTACAACTAATACTCTAGCCAGTCATCAGTTTTGTGGTACTGGCTCCATGATCATTCATGTATATATGGTTCGGGATGCCTTACTATTGTATGTATGATGATCGTACTCTTTGCTCTTGTATAATTGCCTGTGATTGAGATACCTAGGATTGTTCAACCTTAGGACGGACTGATGGCTTGTAAAGTAACCCCCATGTCTTGACAGCTTATACGTGATTTCAGAGTATTAACGTACTTTGGGATTGCGTAGCTGGCTGTGTCCGCCTCCGTCCAGCATTCTAGTTCTGGGGCGTGACATGGTTTTAGTGGTGGCCCATGCAGGTCTCGATTTTTAGAATTATAGGGGTTACCATGTTTAGATATCTCAATCACGATTATCCTTATTGATCTCCTTCGGATTATTCTCTACCTCTGATACTTGACTTGATATCTGTTTTGATCATTGATCATTCATGTTCCCATGATTTGATCTTGTGTCCTTCAACTTTCAAGGGCACTGTTCTTGATCCTTCTGATTATCTTATCCGTGTTTTGCTGAGGGCAGCTCAGCATTCTTCAGCCAGGCCAGTTATGGAGGATCAGTCTCAGCATGCAGGCAGAGATGTCAGTCCATCCCGATCAGCCAGTCGCTTCTGTCTTCGTATCTTGAGACAGGTGATAAAGTTTATGCATCTGTTTCAACTACGATGACACGTCCTGGGTAGAGTTATGTCTTGAACTAAGTCATTGGTACCGACTTACCTTGAGGCTTGACTTTTATCCATTTTTGGGAGTCAGCATAGGCCAGCGAGGACGTTGGTTTCTACACAACTGTCTCAGGAGACATATTGATCCATATGCCTCCAGCCATTCTTGATCTTGATTGTGTTATTTCTTGTGCATTTACTTACTGCTTACGTATTTATTTACATTCCTGATTGCTTCACCTTACTTACTTGCCATGCTTATTTTATTTGAGATTGTTGAGTTTTCTGGAGCTTTTGTTTTGTTATCTTGCTCGACTAGCCTCAGGAAATTTCGAGGACGAAATTTTTCTAAGGTGTGGAGAGTTGTGAGACCCGTCTCACTGTATCGGTATTTTATACGGATACGTGTTTATTTGAGTCGTATTTCGTATTTATCAATTTGCATGATATTTTAAATTTTTCCTAAGTGTAGGATTTTCATGACTTGGTTTAACTTGGATTTGGTTTTATTTGGTTCGGTTCCACTTTGCCTTGGTTTGGTTTAGTTTGGTTCTTTAGGAGAGAGGTGTATGGTTTAGATTGAGTGGAGAGGAATGAATGGTGGAGATTGCTTGGGCTTGTTATATAAGCCACTTTTTCTCTCTCCCTCCTCATTCACCCTCATTCATTTCTTTTCCACCAAACCCTAGCCATTGGAGAGAGAGGCAAGTACACCTTGCTGAATGTTGGACGATTTCCATTTCGTTTGTTCCATTCTTTTTATTGTTACATCCTAAGCATGTTTAGAACTTGGAGTTTTCTATTTTGATGGCTAGATTGTGGTAGATATAACTTGTGGTACTTTCGGTTTTCATAAGTCTTGATCTGTTAAACGTGTATACTTTTGTCAACTGATGGTTCCATGTTGTAGAGAATTTCATTTTTACCCAAATTTGACCTATGGAAGTCTGGATTTGGGGTTCCTAATGTAGTTTGGTGGAGCATGGAGGCCATGATATTTTCCATGGACATGTTCTCTGTGGAAAGCAAAAATTTGTATTTCCTGGCCGCATGGCCATGCAGCTTCATTGCATGCACTTAGTTTCTTTTGCAGACATTTATTTAATACTGCCTGAGCCGCATGGCCATTTGTCTTGACCGCATGAGAATTAATTGTAAGGCTTTTTATAATTATTATTTATTTAATTGTAAGTGGAGCCGCATATGGCACTCGAATGAGCCGCATAGGCTTTAAAGAAAGCAATTAATTGTACTTTTCTTATCATGCAATTTTTCATGCATTCTTTCTTAATGCATTTTTCCTTACATTTTTCCTAAGAAATCCTTTGCTGGCCGCATGAGTTCTGAAGCTAGCCGCATGGGTTTTGGATGCAATATTAACCCATTCTTAAAGCATTTTGTCCTTTATGCATTTGTCCTTTATGCTTTAAATGCTTGGTTAAAGCATTTGTCCTTTATGCTTTAAAAGCTTGGTTGAAGCATCCTGGAAAGGAGCTAGCCGCATAAGGCTTCTTAAGGCTTTATATTTTGCATTTAAGACCTTAATGTTTAACATATTATGCTTAATGCATTGATTACATGCCTTTGGAATAAGCTAGCCGCATAAAGCTTCTTAAGGCCTTATGATTAATGCATTTAAGACCTTGCTATTTCATATTTTATGCTTGAAATCCTAATGCATTACTTTTATGCATTATGCATTTAAGGCCCTAAATGTTTATATTTTTATGCTTTAGTCCTTAGGATTGCATTTAATACATTTTTTTAGCATACTTGGCCGCAGGAGGAATGTTTATGCTTGGCCGCATGAAGTCAACTTCACTCTTGGCCTTAGATATTTTGGTCCCATAGTATATTAATATTTAGTTTGTGCCTGGCCTTTACATTGTTGCTGGCCGCATGAATATAATCCTTGGCCGCATGGCCTCTTCCCACTTGCTGGCCGCATGGCCATTGTACTTTTGGACTTTGAATTTAATATTGGATCACATGGATTCTATTGAGCTGTCTGTACTTGCAGGATATATTTTATTATATGTCATCATTGCTTGGCCACGTGAACCAATATTTAAATGGTTCACGTGAACTTTTCTTATTGCATTAATTGTGGGGGGTCCCACATAGCTTCTTTTAGTTGACTTGCTTGAGTGGGAGTTTGCATTTAATGAGGGTCCCACTATCTTTTGTCTTATTTGATTTCATGGTCTAATTATTGTTTCTTGGCCGCATGGGTGGCCTCCCACTCTCTTTGACCGCATGTTTGTTCTCCCACTTTTAGACCGCATGGGTCCCACTTTGATTGTTTAAATATTTTATTTGCCTGAATTGTGGTCAGAATTTCTTTCCACTCCCAACATGAAAGTTGTAGAGTTTCTCCTTGGCTTCAAGAATATATATATATTATTAATATATTATTATTTAATTGTGCAAGTTTCTCTCCTCCTTGATAATTGGCATGACTTGATAGTGACCCGCCGTGGTGCACTCCCGACATGATAACTTGACCTGACAATTTGATATGATAACTTGACATGATAATTCTTGATAGTGGCCCGTCGTGGCGCACTCTTGATAAGTAATAATGATAATGATAGTGGCCCGTCGTGGCGCACTCTTGATAAGTAATAATGATAATGATAGTGGCCCATCGTGGCGCACTCCTGACAAGAATTAATTAGTATCCTGACACCGTGGGTGATTGTGTTTGTACAAATGAACCCGTCTCGTCTTGCATCATGTCTAGGACATGAATCCCTGGTTTCCCACGGTCAGGGATTCATACTGAAATGGACTAAGGCTAATTACTAGAATAATCCAGTAGTTCATGGAGAGACTTTCCCAGTTACCTGTTGCCCCTTTGATCCCGGCCTTATATATATATACATGGGATTTGTTGCTATCCGTCGAGATGAGCGCACTTCCAGCCCGCCGTCGAGTGTGGTACCTTAGGACACATGTATCTTACTACAGTGTGTCTGCTATATCATGCTATCTTTTTCCTTTTCTTTGCTGGGGTCACTCAGGTAGCAGCAGACGGGTAACTGGACTTGGAAGAATCTCGCTGCATCTTGCTAGTAACTAGGCCTGTGATAACCCTAGTTAGTTAAAGTATCAAGCCGTACTTATTGCTTGGCCGTGAATGTTGCATGGAGTTCAATCTGTCTAGTCTTGTCTTGATCTTGTACATGATTGTTACATGTCCTGATTTTTTATTTTATCTTGCCGATAAATGGTGGGAGAAACCAAGTTCCGTTCAGACGAAGGGTTACAACCCCGGTCCTTGTTTGGTTTACGGGTTGTAACCTGGTTATCTGAATAGTCCCATGGTTATCTCATCGTATATCACCTTCCCAGTTCTATTTATTTAACATGTTCTCCAGTTTACTTTATGTCAAATGATGATTTACTTACTGTCTCCCTATGTTTGGGATAAGTGCATTGGTACTGCACAAATCTCGATCCTCCCTTAATTATCTGCTTGTTGATTGCTAATGATTGCTGGTTTTAAGTTCATAGTTCGGCCTCCTTTGTGGTACTTGCTATTTGGGGTCTGACCCCACTGGTTTTGCATGGCCAGGTTCTGATAGAAGAGCCCGAAGGATCTACCGTACCATCTACTTGACGGTGACCAGCCGGAGCACCAGAGTGCCTCAGTGGGTTTCTTCTTCATTCTTCCACTGATATGTAAATTCTCCTCTTGTAACGTTTAGCCCCGAGCACGTGTTTAGCTCGTGTTTTGGTATTTTCCTTGATATTGTAGCCTACGGGCAATAACATGATATGTATATTCTAGACTATAGCTAGTCCTTATCATGTACGACTAATACTCTAGCCAGTCATCAGTTTTGTGGTACTGGCTCCATGATCATTCATGTATATATGGTTCGGGACGCCTTACTATTGTATGTATGATGATCGTACTCTTTGCTCTTGTATAATTGCCTGTGATTGAGATACCTAGGATTGTTAAACCTTAGGACGGACTGATGGCTTGTAAAGTAACCCCCATGTCTTGACAGCTTATACGTGATTTCAGAGTATTAACGTACTTTAGGATTGCGTAGCTGGCTGTGTCCGCCTCCGTCCAGCATTCTGGTTCTGGGGCGTGACAAGAGGAGCGGAGATACTATGGGGGCGAGTTCCAGTGCGGGACCGGCCAAGCGCCCCCACTTTCAGCATCAGCAGAGGCCTTTTCAGCAGCAGCCTCCGTTACAGATTCAGCAGGCACCGGCACGTGCCCAGCAGCATCAGGGTCAGGGCCAGAGGCAGACCCAGCAGTGTGCTTTCTGCGGAAAGACGGGGCACAGCAGAGACGTATACCGGAGGAGGTTAGGCGCTTGCCTATTCTGCGGAGGGACCGACCACCAGCTGAAGGGCTGCCCTGTTCGGGCAGCCACGGGAGGCCAGGACAGGATGCAGCCGGCTAGAGGACCAGCAGTTCAGCAGAGAGGTCCTCCACTTCAGACCCAGCAGCAGCGCTTTGTTCAGCACCAGAAGGGAGCACCCGTGGGCAGGGTTTTCGCTTTGGCAGCAGAGGAGGAGGTAGAGCCAGTGGGAGATGTTGTAGCAGGTCATGTTCTCCTTGATTCTTTTCATGCTTTCGCCTTGTTTGATTCTGGGGCGACCCATAGTTTTGTGTCTATTTTTTTTTGCTCTGAGACACAATATTATTGCTTAATATATAGGTAGGACTTGCAAGATTATGACCGGGGGAGGCATTATCCTGGTTAATAATATTTGCAAGGGGCGGAGAGTCACTCTGCGAGGCCGGGACTTGAGTGCGTGTCTGCTCGTAATGCCCCTACCGAGGTACGATATGGTACTCGGTATGGATTGGTTGAGCATGCACCATGCTAGCATTGATTGTAGAGGAGGCAGAGTTCTTTTTAGGACGCCGGAAGAGCCAGAGATTGAGTTTGCTCGAGGAGCAGCAGAGCCGGAGGCTGGATTCTGTGGAGCTTTGTTGGCGGGACAGGATTTGCCACATCCGTTGATAGCTGAGTTCTCGGATGTTTTTCCCGAGGAGTTGCCGGGGATGCCGCCAGATAGGGACATTGAGTTCACTATAGACTTGGTGCCGGGCGCCGAGCCCATTTTACAGTATGTCTATAAGGTGAACAACAGCGAGTTGATAGAGCTGAAGAAGTAAGTCGACGAGCTGCAGGACAAGGGGTTCATCAGATCCAGTTCTTCGTCCTGGGGAGCGCCAGTCCTGTTTGTGCCGAAGAAGGAAGGTACGTCCCGCATGTGCATTGATTATCGGACGCTCAACAACCTCACTATCAAGAATAGGTACCCTTTGCCGAGGATCGACGACTTGTTCGATCAGCTAAGTGGGGCAAAGGTATTTTCGAAGATAGACTTGAGGTCCGGGTATCACCAGCTGAAGGTGAGGCGGGATGACATTCCCAAGACGGCATTTCGGACTCGGTACGGCCAGTACGAGTTTACAGTGATGCCATTTGGGTTGACCAATGCTCCCGCGGTATTCATGAACTTGATGAACAAGTATTTCATCAGTACCTTGACAAGTTCGTGGTGGTCTTCATAGACGATATCTTGATCTATTCGAAGACGCAGGAGGAGCATGAGGAGCACTTGAGAGTTGTGTTAGAGACTCTGAGGAGGGAGCAACTCTACGGGAAGCTTTCGAAGTGTGAGTTCTTCTTGGACCAGGTGGAGTTCTTGGGTCATGTTGTGACAGAGCACGGGATTTCAGTGGACCAGAGGAAGATTTCGGCAATCGAGTCTTGGTCTACGCCCAGTTCAGTTGCCGAGGTTCGGAGCTTTCTGGGTTTGGCTGGCTATTACCGAAAGTTCGTCCAGGACTTCTCGCAGATTGCAGAGCCGATGACTAGACTCACCAGGAAGGACGTGGAGTTCGTCTGGACTGTTGAGTGTCAGGCTGCATTCGATGAGCTGAAGAGGAGGTTGACTTCAGCTCCGATCCTGACTTTGCCATCCGGGTCAGGTGGGTTTTCGATCTACAGCGATGCTTCAGGGAAGGGTTTAGGTTGTGTTCTTCAGCAGCACGGGAAGGTGATTGCCTATGCATCCAGGCAGTTGCGTCCTCATGAGAAGAACTATCCTACTCATGATCTGGAGTTGGTCGCGGTTATATTTGCTTTGAAGTTATGGAAGCATTACCTGTACGGAGAGCAAGTTGAGATCTTCACAGATCACAAGAGCTTGAAGTACGTGTTCACTCAGAAGGAGTTGAACATGCGGCAGAGGCGGTAGTTGGTGCTGATGAAGGACTTCGATATATCACTGCAGTACCATCCGGAGAAGGCCAACGTAGTTGCAGATGCCTTGAGCAGGTATCCAGTTGCTATGTTCTTGACGACAGATCATCACTTGTTGGCCGACCTGGATAGTTTGGGTATCGAGGTCATCATCCCGGGCGTGGAGATCCAGATGTGGGGTTTGCAGATTCAGTCTGAGCTGATGGATAGATTCAGGTCAGCGCAGTATGATGATGTTGCCCTGAGGAGCATCAGGGAGCAGGTGAGAACGGGCTTGCTTGACGATTTCTCTATAGCAGAAGACGGGTCGTTGCGGTACGGTACTAGGCTGTGCGTTCCACGTGGAGAGCTTCGGGAGGAGGTTCTTCAGGAGGCGCATCGCTCTCAGTATTCTATGTATCCTGGAGCCAACAAGATGTATAGGGACCTGAGAGAGCACGTATGGTGGTATGGCATGAAGCGCGAGGTAGCTCAGTTTGTATCTCGTTGCCTTGTGTGTCAGCAGGTGAAGGCCGAGAGACAGAGACCAGGTGGATTGCTACAGCCGCTACCCATTCCCGAGTGGAAGTGGGAGCACATCACCATGGACTTTGTATCTGGACTTCCACGATCGCCATGAGGGAAGGACGCGGTTTGGGTCATAGTTGATAGATTGACCAAATCCGCCCACTTTTTGCCTTTCAAAGTGGGTTTGTCTACGGAGAGGATGGCTGAGCTGTATGTTCGTCAGATCGTGAGATTGCACGGAGTTCCGGTGAGCATAGTTTCAGATCGGGATAGCCGATTCACTTCCTACTTCTGGAGGAGTTTGCAGGCTAGCTTGGGCACCTCGCTCAAGTTTAGTACTGCTTATCATCCTCAGACAGATGGACAGTCGGAGAGGACCATCCAGACTTTGGAGGATATGCTTCGCACATGTGTGCTAGATCTCGGGGGTTCTTGGGAGGACCATCTTCACCTGGTAGAGTTTGTTTACAACAACAGCTACCAGGCCAGTATAGAGATGTCACCATTTGAGGCTCTATATGGACGGAGATGCCGTACTCCTTTATCTTGGGTCGATGTCGGCGAGCGGGCACTTCTTGGGCCGGAGATGGTTGTGGATGCGGCCGAGAAGGTCAGGATGATTAGAGACAGACTTCGGGTGGCTCAGGATAGGCAGCGGCATTGGGCCGATAGTCACCGGAGACCGTTAGAGTTCGAGATTAGTTTCAGTTCTTGTCGTGTTTATTGTGATTGTTTTTTAGTTGTGTATTGAGTTTTTGTCTTGTGTCTAGGTTGGTGACATGGTATTTCTGAGGATATCCCCGACACGTGGCACTATTCGCTTTGGCGACGGTAGGAAGCTCAGTCCGCGCTACATCGGACCTTTCACCATCTTAGAGAGGATCGGTGCAGTAGCCTACCGGCTGGACTTGCCTACCAGGCTCGAGGAAGTGCACAACGTGTTTCATGTATCTCAGCTGAGGCGGTACGTGGCTGATCCTAGCCATGTATTGGACCATTCAGCGATACATGTGGGACCTACTCTCAGCTATCCAGAACAGCCGGTGGAGATTCTGGATCGCAGGGAGAAGGTGATCCGGAACCAGGTTATACCCTTGATTCGGGTTGCGTGGAGACATCACTCTCCAGGTGAGTCTACCTAGAAGAGGGAGGACGACATGCGGGAGCGTTTCCCTTATCTTTTCGCGTCCTGAGGTATAAATCTATTTCTTTTGTCTTTCTGTTTGTGATTTCCTGTGCTTGTCTTTAATTTCGAGGACGAATTTTTTTAAGGTGGATAGACTTGTCACCCTCACTTTTCCAAGTTAGGGATAAAATGATAATTTTCTATTTTATAATATTTTTGGGAATTTTATTTCATGCATATTAATATTTAATTATTATAGGAGTCGGGTTCAAATTTTATCGCATTCCGAGTTAATTCGGGACCCCGGAGAATTTAGACTTGAGTCGTAATTAGCATATTATTTAACCATGGCCCACCACACTAAACTTTTAGGTTTAGGAGTTTGGACTAGTCCCCCATGAGTAATTAAATTTAATTATAATTTTTAATTAATTTTAGCAATTTCCAAAATCTATTTTGGATTAATTTAGCATGTAGGCTTAGGGAGGGGCAAACTTGTAATTACAAGTGCCCCTACCCATGCTCCATGGCCGGCCACATAGTCCACCCCCTCCACCTCTCCTTGCTTCACCATTAAGTCTTCTCTCTCTCTTCATTTCTTTTCTTCCCACTCATTCTTCTTCCTCTTCAAATCTACAATTTAGGTATGTCATTAACTCTCATTTAATTCCTCATTTTGCATTCATTCCTTCACATTAATTATAGGGAGACCATTCTCTACAAGTTGACCCTAGCCTTTGTAGGTTTCCTTAAATTCTAGTTTAGGAATTTATTATGGTTTACCCTCCTTTTAGAGTGGTATATATATATATATATATATATATATATATATATATATATATATATATATATATATATATATATATATATATATATATATATATATATATATATATATACATGTGTATTTGTGTGTGTGGAGAGGGAAGAATGAGAGAGTAGTGATGTATATGTGTGTGTATTTGTCTATTAAGTATGTGTGTGTCCATGTGTGTGTGTGAGTGTCCATATATATATAGATACATATAAGTGTGTGTGTGTCTATATATATATATATATATATATATATATATATATATATATATATATACATTTATATATATATATATATATATATATATATATATATATATATATATATATATATATATAAATGTATATATATATATATATATATATATATATAAAAATATATATATATATATATATATATATATATATATATATATATATATATATATATATATATATATATATATATGTGTGTGTGTGTGTGTGTGTGTGTGTGTGTATGTGTGTGTGTGTGTGTGTGGTCATGTGTATATATGTGTGTGTATTTGTATGTGTAGAGAGGGAAGGGGATGAGGAAATGTATGTGAGTGATATATATATATATATATATATATATATATATATATATATATATATATATATATATATATATATTAGAGAGTTTAGAGAGATTGATAGAGAGTTAAGAGGAGAATTGAGAGAGATTGGGAGGAAGAGATTGAGAGTTTAGAGAGGGAAATAGAGGGAGAAGGAGTGAAAGAAGTGAAGGGGAAGAGGGAAGGCACCCACAGCAGCAAGGGGGCTGCTGCCCCCCCTACAACAGCAGCAAAAATAGCATTAGCAGCAGCAGCAGCTAGCTGCATTAGCAGCCGCATTGGCAACCCGTTTAGCTCCCGTTTAGCCCCTAAAACACCCCACTATATACCTATATATGCCCCTATATATAGCTCTATATACCCCTCTAAAACCCACTAGAATAGCCCCCTAAGTTAGTCCTAAGTGAGTGTGAAAAGTGGGTTTGAGTGAGTGAGTGAATGTTAAGTTATGATTTTGGTGAAGGGGTGAATTTGAGTTCCGTGATTCGGAACGCGTCGAAACTTGGAGGGGACTTAGATAATGTGATTTAGATTTTGTGGGTAGGCTTCGGAGTTGGAATCGGGGTTGTGTGTGGGCTTAGGGAGACGGTATCGCACCGTACCATTCCGTATCTTGAAATATTCAAGATAACGGATAAACGGGGGATACGGGGGATACGGACCGTAAGATGGACTGGATGTCCACTTACCCTAGAAAACTTGGTAGGTAATGGTTGTATAGGCTAGTACCCTACTACCCTAGGAATCACGGAGTGGAATTCCTAAGGGAAGGCCACTTGGCGTCGAGTTAGAACGGTTTAAGGGTAAACGTTAAGGGGTAATCGGGTAAATTCATGATACGGAGTTCGGGTAGTCGGATTGACTTAAAACTTGGGTGGCTTGTTGGGTACGCCCTACAAATGTCATATTTGAGCCGATTTTGGCTCGGTTGACCCAGAGTTGACTTTTTTACCCAAAAGTCAATCGTGAGTCAACACTTTGTCTAGACTTGACCAAATCTAAACCATAGTTGACCAGTTGACCAAAAGTTAACTATTGGTCAACATTTGACCAGTTTGACCTAGGGTTGACCCAGAGTTGACCAAAGTTGACCAGGGTTGACCAGTTGACCAAAAGTCAACTGTAGGCCAACTCTTGACCCCGTTTGACTTTCTTCGACTTGTTTTGACTTGCGATGACTTGTATGACCTAGAGTTAACTTATTCTGACTTAGATTGACTTGATATAACTTGATTTGATCTAGATTGACTTGACAGGGCTTAGTGTGACTCAGTGAGACCTAGTTTGACCTAGATTTCATATCATTCATTGTGAATCATTCTTAAAACTTGTTTAAACCTAAATTAACATACAGTATCTCATCTTTAGGTTTCTGATTACCGCTCTGAACATTGATATACCCTACAGCTCAGGACAGTAGGCGAGTACATTTACTGATAGTTTTTATTGTCTTGATATTTGCTATATCCAATTCAGTCGTAGTGTTTTACTTGATTCTCAGACACGATAGTTCACGGACTAGTATTGTCAGATTCCTGTCATGAGATGTCATTTCTAGATTTCTTGGGATACTGGTACTTGCTTAGTCTTGATTCTCGTACTTGTATTGATGCCGATTCCTGAAGAGGACTTGCTCCCCTCTTAGGAAATCCCGCGTCATGACGTGCTATGTCCGGATCCGTATACTATTCGAGGAATGGGGAATATTATAGATAGTGTGATCAATGCTCACCATGAGTTACTACTTGTATCATAGCTATACCCTCACCTCACGATGGGTATAGCCTGACCTGTGCTACTACTTGCTCCATAGCTTACCATCCCGGCCGGGCCGAGTCCACGTACTTGTAGCCGGTCGGCTGGAAGCCTGATCTTGACCCATACCGACCACATTATGTTATAATATTCGAGACACATTTTATATTTACTTTATCTTATCAGATATCCTGTTTTGTTCTACATACAGTACTTCTCACCATGCATGATATACAGTTACTCACATGCTCTATATGCCTTTACATTGTACCTTGATTGGAGACTAAGTTCTGTTCGGGAGAAGAGTTACAACCCCGGTCCTTGTTTGGTTTAAGGATTGTAACTCGGCTTCCGAACGGTTCCCAAGTCTTCATATATCTTTGTCTTGTAGTTCATTATACTGTCTCTTATAGAATTTGTCAATTCACATGGAACTGCTGTTAGTGCTTGTACTTGCTCATTTTCCTGACAGGATACCATTATGATATATTACAGATGACTCTGAGGCGGACTGCTCGACCTATTATGGGCTCGAGTTAGATGGAGTAGTCCAGGACCGTGGCCTTATAGTAGAGCCACTAGATTTTGTACTCTCGGAGTAGTGTAGATTAGCTAGGTTTGACTGGACTGCGATCCAGCTAGCTTTATCAGACTGTAGTTTCTATATTATATTTTGATATCCTGTGATATTGTATATATCTGGGCTTGTATTGGATTCTGGACTTATTTACTCTTTCATCTATCATATGTTCTCTTTTCTGAGCTATCTACCTTAGTTTTATTCTGTGATTGAGACTGTATTGATATGTCACCTCCATTCAGAGAGTATATACTGTACATGTACCTTTATACTGTTAGTCGTAGTATTTACAGACGTTATATACAGTGTTCTATCGCCGATACTGCGGCGTAGGCTGGACGTACCCACGTGCTCGTGCCCCTCATAAGGGTGCGGGTCGTGACAAGTAGACATGTGAATAATATCCAAGTAGTATAGTTTCCAGAATCACTCCATAGTATAGTTTCCAGAATCTCCTATGCCATTCACATGTTTATATTGTACTCCGACTCACTAGCCACTGTTAGTTTTCTACTTATAGTAGATATTTCTATTACAGTTCTCTCTCGGTTTACATTCTGTACTTTCTTTCAGTTCATGTATCTTACTTTACTGCATGATTATATTTTCTAATCTGCTATGATCTGTTGAGATGTATTGTGCTCGCTCCTGTCCTGACTGGACCTGTTGAAAATATTACAGAGGACGAGGAGGAGGCCTGTGTGGATACCTACTACGGGGCAGCTCTAGATGACACCAGTGATCCGAATTTCCAGCCGGATCCATTAACTATAGAGACTGAGACTCCCTAGTCTAGGTTTTACTATTACTGTCATTTGGGCTCTGGATTGTATATATTCTTTCATACTCTGTAGTTGAGATTTGTATTCCTGGATGTTGCTGAGATGTTATCTTAGACACTTAGACTATGCTGATCATCTGTATTTCTTTGAGTTCTATATCATATCGTGCTTCTTCTTCCTTAGTTGTGATTGAATTTACTTTCTGCTATGTCACCCCCATTCGGGGAGTATAAACTGCTTAGCATTATATTGTTAGATGTTGTGACCTAGGACAGCGTTCTACCGTCGACACTGCGGCATAGGCTGGACGTACCCATACTCTAGGGTGCGGGTCGTGACAACAGCAGTCATATTTGCTTTAAAGCTATGGAAACACTATTTGTACGGAGAGCGTGTGGAGATTTTTACTGACCACAAGAGCTTGAAGTACGTGTTTATCTAGAAGGAGTTGAATATGAGGCAGAGGCGATGGTTAGAGCTGATGAAGGATTTTGATATATCCTTACAGTACCATCCGGGGAAGGCCAACGTGGTTGCGGATGCTTTGAACAGGTATCCCATGGCCATGTGTTTGACGATGGATCGTCACCTTCTGGCAGATCTGGAGAGTTTGGGCATAGAGGTGATAGTACCTGGGTTTGAGGAGCAGATGTAGGGTCTTCAGGTGCAGTCAGAGCTGATGGACAGAGTCAGAGCAGCTCAGTTTGAGGATGAGTCTCCGAGGGTCATCAGGAAGCAGATTCGGGCAGGACTGTTGGATGAGTTCTCTATAGCGGGAGATGGGTCGTTGAGGCATGGTACCAGATTGTACGTGCCAAACGGAGGACTTCGGGAGGAGGTTCTTCAAGAGGCATATCGTTCTCAGTACTCTATGCATCCTGGAGCCAACAAGATGTATAGAGACTTGAGACAGCATGTTTGGTGGTATGGCATGAAACGCGAGGTGGCTCAGTTCATTTCTAGATGCTTGGTGTGCCAGCAGGTGAAAACCGGGAGGCAGAGACCAGGTGGATTGCTCCAGCCACTACCCATTCCTGAGTGGAAGTGGGAGCATATCACTATGGACTTTGTGTCTGGACTTCCGCGTTCTCCAGGAGGGAAGGATACGATTTGGGTCATTGTTGATCGATTGACCAAATCGGTCTACCTTTTGCCTTTCAAGGTGGATTTGTCTACGGAGAGGCTGGCCAAGATGTACGTGCGACAGATAGTCCAATTGTACGGGGTTCCAGTGAGCATAGCCTCGGATCGGGACAGCCGATTCACTTCCTACTTCTGGAGGAGTTTGCAGCTTAGCTTGGGCACATCGCTCAAGTTCAGTACCGCATACCACCCCCAGACAGACGGGCAGTCGGAGAGGACGATTCAGACCCTCGAGGATATGCTTCGAACCTGTATCTTGGACTTCGGGGGATCTTGGGAGGACCACCTTCACTTGGTAGAGTTTGCTTACAACAACAGCTACCAAGCCAGTATAGAGATGTCACCTTTCGAGGCTCTATACGGACGGAGGTGCCGTACTCCCTTGTCTTGGGATGATGTCGGCGAGAGGGTTTTGCTTGGCCCTGAGATGGTAGTGGATGCTGCTGAGAACGTCAAGGTTATCAGAGATAGACTTCGGGTGGCGCAGGACATGCAGCGACATTGGGCCGATAGCCACCGGAGGCCGTTAGAGTTTGAGGTATAGTTTAGATTTTTCTAGTATTTGAGTCTGATTGTGATTGTTTTAGATCAAGCTTTAAGTCTCGTATTTTTGTTCTAGGTTGGTGATCTTGTATTTCTGCGGATTTTTCCGACACGTGGCATGATTCGTTTTGGTGGAGGCGGGAAGCTTAGTCCACGATACATCGGACCTTTCCGTATCTTGGGCAGGGTCGGTGCAGTGGCTTACCGACTGGAGTTACCGCACATACTAGAGGGAGTGCACAACGTGTTCTATGTGTCGCAGCTGAGACGGTACATGGCAGATCCCAGTCACGTCTTGGACCACTCCGAGATCGAAGTGGGACCGACTCTCAGCTATCCAGAGAAGCCGGTTGAGATCTTGGACCGAAGAGAGAAGGTGCTCCGGAACCAGGTCATTCCCTTGGTTTGTGTTACATGGAGGCACCACTCTCCAGGTGAGTCTACCTGGGAGAGAGAGGACGACATGCGGGAGCGATTTCCATATCTCTTCGAGCCTTGAGGTAAAATTCTTTATTTTCTTCCATTGTTCCTTTATGTTGCTGTGATAATTTTGCCTTTAATTTCGAGAACGAAATTTTTTTTAAGGTGGGTAGACTTGTCACTCCCACTTTTCACAAATAGGGGTAAAATGGTCATTTTTTATTTTTAGGAATTTTAGAAATTTTTATTTAATTTTATTGTTATTTGGAGATTTTTAGAGTCGGGTTCGAATTTCAGCTCATTCCGACTTGTATCGGAGACCCGGGGTAGCTTAGACTCTGATCGGGACCCAAACTTAAGTTAGACATGGCCCATAAAATTCCACAAATTAGTCTGGTACCTTTAGACAATTTTTTCGTGACTTAATCGGTCAATTTGCAGATTTTAACTTGGTTTTTTCGACCCCGAAAAATTGTTTAAGTCGATTTTGACCTAAAGGAGGCTTGGAGGGCATTTTGGACATTTGCCAAATGCCCCAAGCCCCCTTACATGGCCGGCCACCATGGGGAGGACCCTCCCTCTTCATTCACTTCATTTTCCACTCTCAAGTTATTCCCCCTTTGTGTTTTCTCCAAAAACCTAGACCTAAAGTTGTGATTTCATCTCTTAATCTTCCATTTTCCCCAAATTTCTTCCATAGATCCTCTCTACACCATCAAGGAAGGGTGTTACCAAAGTTTGGGAGAAAAGTGCAAGGTGGAAGTGTCCATTCTTCAAGAATCTTCGTATCGGAGAGAGTTTCATTAGGATTCACTCCTAATTGGTAATTACCTATTCTCTAAATCTATTTCCCATTAATTTTTACTTGGTTTTGAAACCCATAGGAATTTTCCATGGTTGTGTCCCTTTATGTAGAGATTAGAGGCCTATGGAAGACTCCTAGAAGAACTAGGATTAGTGTTTGTGTCCATGTGTCCTTGTGTTGTGTGTCTATATATATATATAAATATATATGAATACATGTGTGTGTGTTGTGTGTCTATATATATATGTATCTATATATATACATGTGAGTGTGTCTATGTATATGTGTATATGTATCTATTTATATATGAGTGTGTCCATATATATATATATATATATATATATATATATATATATATATATATATATATATATATATGTGTGTGTGTGTGTGTGTGTGTGTGTGTGTGTGTGTGTTTGTGTTTGTGTCTATATATATATATCTATACAGCAGCCATGGGGGGGGGATTGGAGCTGCTGCCCCCCCCCCCCCCCCAAGCAGCAGGTATAGGAGCAGCAGCAGCAGCCTGCATTAGCAGCAGCAGCAGCAGCAGCAAGCTTTAGCAGCAGCAGTAGCACCAAACAGCCCCCCATTAACCCCCCTTTTAGCCCCTAAAATCCCCTCTATATATATACCTATACACCCCTATATGTATACGTATATATACCCCTATATATATACATATATACTCCCAAATATATCCTCCTAAATAACCTCCCAACTAGTCCTATGCGAGTGGTTATGTAGAGTGAGTTTTTGAGAGAGTTTGTGGTTGAATTAGAATCTAGTTAGAGGGTGATTTTGAGTTTCGAGTGTCGGAACGCGTCCAAATTTGAATGAGACTTAGCTAATGTAAATTAGATTTTGTGGGTAGGCTCCTAAGTTAGAATCGGGGTTTCGTGTGGGATTAGAAGGACGGTATCACACGATATCATCAAGTATCTTCGATACTCAAGATAACGGATAAATCAACAACATGGACCGTAAGATGGACTGGATGTCCACTTTACCTAGGAAACTTGGTAGGTAATGTTAGTATAGCTAATATCCTACTACCCTAGGAAGCCGGGAGTGAAACTCCTAAGGTAAAGCTACTTGGCCTTAGTACTAGAGTAGAAGGGTAAATGGGATAAGTAGGGATAATACCCATTTCTCAACATATGAGTTTAATACTTTAAGATATAGCTAAAATTAGAATATTATGGTTGGTAATGGTTAGGAATAGTGGACTTGGACTAGCTTTGACCTTGGTTGACCACGGTTGACTATTTTGACCAAAAGTCAACCGAAGCCTAAAATTGACTAGAACTTGACCAAACTTGACCACTTGACCCAAAGTCAACTGTTAGTTAACGTTAGCCAAGTTTGACCTAAAGTTGACCTAGGGTTGACCAGTTGACCAAAAGTCAACTGTAAGTCAACCGTTGACTTAAATTGACCTAGTTTAATTTTGTTTGACTTACATTGACCCAGTTTGACCTGGTTAGGCCTAATATGACTTAGATTGACCATGTACAATCTAGTTTGACCTTGTTTGACCTAGATTAACTTAGTTTGACGTGTCTTGACCTAGTTTGACTCAGTATGACTTAATTTTACTTTCAAACCATTATATTGATACAGTATTCCATCTATAGGTCCTCGAGGCACTGTTCTTGGACTCAGTCGATCTATCCATCACATTACAGGCGAGTACATTCTCTGATAACTTTTCCAATTTTTGATGATTGTTATAATTCATGTAAATAGTGTAGATATGCTTGTTCTCGACACATTGGTCACACGGATTGGTATTCATGGATCCCGACATGAGATATTATTCTTCTTTATCTTTGTATATCTTGTGCAAGCCCCCTTGTAGTTCTTGTGCAGTATATGGATACCGATTCTCGAGGAGACTTGCTCCCTTCTCGTAGAATCCCATGTCGTAACGTGTCTTGTTTGGATCCACTCTACCAGTCGGGGACGGGGAGTATTAGTGTAGATATGTGGTCAAGCCTATTGTGTGCCTATTGTGCATAGATTGATTGTGAGTGTTGATCATATACCCCACGTATGGTTAGCCAGGCCTGTTACTATTGTGCAATGTCCCAAGCCGGCCACATATTGTAGCTAGTACTCACACACCTAGATAGATGATTCTTGATTCTTGTACATGCCATGATCAGTTTACTTGCCTTGTTCTAGCTCTAGATTTACAGCTTACCTTGCCATAATACTTACATGTATATTTTATGATTTCTTGTATATACTTTATATTTACAGTCTTATAGCTTTTGTCATATCTTGTAAACTGTTGTTAGTTGATTGTACTCGTTCCATCCTGACTGGATATGTTGACAAAATATTACAGATGCTGATGAGGAGGATTGCTGTACCTACTATGGTCCGGTTGACGTAGTGGGCTTAGACTTGGAGACCTTGGTTCAACAGGGCTTAGCTCCGCCCGACGAGCCTCTAGCTTAGTTTAGTTAGGGTAGATATTTTGGACTGGACCTTGTCTCCAGCTTGTTACTTATGTTATGATATTATATTCGGATTGTATAACTATATTACCTTGTGTCTCTCTCTCTTGTTGTTGAGCTGGATATTGCACTTGTGATTTTTATCTATCTAGTTTTCGTGTCATGATTCTTCTTTCTAGATTGTGATTGAGTTTATCAGTATTTTATATTATATACCTCCGTACGGAGATGACAGGTTATTATATACTGTTTGTTGGCTAGTAGACCTACAGCGTTCTACGTCGTTTTTACGGTGTAGACTGGGCGTTGTCACGCACTTGTGCCCCTATTTAGGGTACGGGTCGTGATACGTTTTTAGTGGTGGCCCATGCAGGTCAAAAGTCACAATTAGTGTGATGTCGTAGTGGCGCTCGACTTAGAGTGCTGTTACGAGCTTGCGATACGTATCTAGGATAGGCTATAGGCTAAGTAACTCAATCACAAAATAGGAAAAACTTTCACTTGCTGGTCTTTTAATTGTCCTTTTGATATTGATTTTTGTATTCTAATTGTCCTCTTTGATATAATATTTCATGTGCCATATTGATTTCCTTCTTTTATTGGTCGCGTGTGCGCGACGAATTTGATGCGTATCCGTCGAAATTCACCGTATCGACCTCGGTGCAAGTTTCTCAATTACTTTGTGCACGTTCGTCAGATCAAGACGAAACTTGCGCCAACAGGACCGTATCGTTTTTCTGGTCCTATATGCCAAGTTTGGTCTGATTCTAAGACCGTTGATTGGATCACCGTTTTGCGGGCCCCACGGTCCGATTCAACGGACGATTTTGTGCACGGGCCGCCAGAATCCAACTCTGGACATACGGTTGGGTTCGTATCATCAAAATGAATCCGTAGACATGTAGTTTGATAACTTTAGAGACCGTTGACTTTGGCACATTTTTCGGTGCAAAGCGGGTCCAACGGCGGACACCGTTTTGACCCAAAATTACTGTTTTGCTTCTGTGTCCGGAATTGGACTTAAGGACAGGCAACCCTAGCTAATTTGACTATTCTGAGAACATTGGTAATGTCTATTTCAGCATCTGGAGTCTGTTGTACGGGTTTTGACTTTTGTGGCACACTGAGTGGTTTGGACTATCGGTTTTACCAGCAAAGGATCACAGGCGAGTACAGTTTAATGTTTGTTTTCAGTATTGATCTTTACTATACATCAGTATTTAGTTGATAGATATGTGATTTCAGTCTTTTATGTTAATTTATTTCTTTGTGGTGTCTGGGGAAGTGAAGTACCAACGATGTGTGATCTGACCTTAGACCGTATAGACCGTGATCATTATTGCATTTATATCTTGTAGACCGTATAGACCGTGATTATTATTGCATTTAAACTGTGTAGATCATGATTATTATTTTGTAGACAGTGTTTCTTTATTGTAATATTAACTGTAGATCGTGTAACTGTAGACCGTGTAACTGTAGACCGTGTAACTTTAGACCGTGTCGACCGTGTCGCATAATTGTCCCGAGACCGATCACATATCAAGGGTACTTCAGTCGTTCAGTCGGTGAGTATTTTCTTGTATTTTATTTATTATTTTCGGTATTTAGTTTTATCCTGTTTTTCTTCATTTTATTTTATGAATCATATGTTTAAAGGCTAACCTCTGTAGTATAGTCATTTTCATATATTGAAACTGCATTCAGTGAATTGTGCTCGTTCCATTCCTGACTGAAAACCAATATTTTTCAGGTTAGCCGTAGATTCACTTAGCATGGGAGATACGGGGGTACTTGCAGACAAAAGCCTAGAGACTAGCTAGATAGTGGACTTGTAGTCATTCAAATATTTGTACAAGTTTATATTTTTCTGCAAATGTATAACTTATGAAATTTGTAAGTTAAATTAGTTATGTGAATGAGCATTATTTGTGATTTTGATCTTCATGGCCGTGACAGCGTTCTACCGTCGACACTGCGGCGTAGGCTGGCTTGGACACGTCACATATCCGTTTAAAAAAAATGGGTGCAGGTCGTGACATTGCCTTTAGCAATCTTGTTCAATTTTGATTGCCCTTAGTAAAAAAAAAAAGTCAGTCATGGTTGCCCTTAGTAAAAAGGGGATGGCCTTTAACATTTGTCGAAAAGAGTTGAGGGAGAGAGGAAAAGAGTAGAGGGAGGAAGAGAGAAAAAAATAGAAAAGTTATCTTTTATACCTATTGTTGGGCTGCCCCCAAGTAAAAAAAAACTGATGACAAACTTGTAATATTTGCAAACATTTTTGGGCTGCCCCCAAGTAAAAAGTGTGGTGCCCTTAGAAAAAACCAAAATTTATATATTAATTTGAATCTTTCAAAAGCAAGCAAGTATTGTACATTTCAGAAAGATACTAAAAAATTCACTTATAATACGAGTTTTATCGGAGAATGTTAACAAGGGTGTAAAGAAGGTGCTCGTTACTAGTCGAAAATAAAGGCAATTTATATGGGCACATCATATTTTGATCATGGCTAGCCCAAAATTTTATGGTTTTCACTAGGCTAGCCCAAAAATTTGATCCATGGCTGTCCCAAATTCTCCCCCAACCCATTTTTTCCCTTTCATTTGCAAAATCTCTTCTCTCTCTTCCAAAATCCTCACCCCTCTCTTCTTCTTCTTCTTCTTCTTCTTCTTCTTCTTCTTCTCTACCTCTCCTCAATCCCCAACATCTTCCTCTTCTCATCCACAACTCCTAAATTCCCAACATCTTCCTCTTCTCCTCCACCATCCTCCTCTTTTTAAAAAATTAATTCAAGCACCCAAATTCTTTCTCTATTTGTTTCCAAAATCCTAGAAATTAATTTGAAAAATTCAAGCATCAATTACATTGTTTATTTCAATTGTTTGTAGCCCATTTGAATGAATTAAACTACATTCGGAGTGAAAAATTACCCATTAAATTAAATCCAAGTATGAACGAATGAGAAAACTCCGCGTCGACAAGGACTGCCCAATTTTCTAGCAGTCCTACATACAGTAAGGACTGCCAGAAAACTGTGCAGTCCTAAGTCACAACATGTGAAACAAAGGACTGCCAGAAAAATGGACAGTCCTTTGTTTCACATGCTGTGACTTAGGACTGTCCAGTTTACCGGCAGTCCATTCAGTTTGTAGGACTGCAAAAAAATGGACAGTCCTTTGTTTCACATGCTGTGACTAAGGACTGTCCAGTTTTCTGGCAGTCCATTCAGTTTGTAGGACTGCCAGAAAATTGGACAGTCCTTCTTTGCACTAGTTGAACACCAATATTATGGTTTTCACCAATATTAGGGTTGTACATTATGAGGAGCCTTTGGGTGCCATCAAAATTAGAAATGAGAAGAAAATTAGGGTTTAATTTTTGGGTGTTTTCTTCTCATTTTCTTCTTCTCCATTAATTGAAAATCAAAATTCGAAATAGGAATAAAATTAGGGTTTAAACCCCATTGTACTTGGAGATAGTGAGGATGAGTTGAGGAAGAAAATTAGGATTTAAATCCTATCGAAATTCTCATTTTTGTTGTTGTTGTTGTTGTTGTTGTTGTTGTTGTTCTTCCTCTTCTTCATTTTCTTGTCTTCTTGTTCTTCCTCTTCTTGGATGAGTTGAGGAAGAAGAAGAGAAAAATTAGAATTTTTGACTTTTATACCAAAGAGTGGGATAGCCATGATCACTTTCTTCAATGGCAAACTTGTAAATAAACCAAAGTTTAAAATGAGCTAGCCATGATCATATTTTGATGTGTCTATATAACTTGCCCAAATAAAATCGTTGGATTGGGCTAATTATAAGGGCACAACACATTTTGATCGGGACTATCCAAGTGTTAGTTTTCCATTATTTACAAGTTTGCCACTGAAAAAATTACTCAGGGCTATCCAAGTGGTAGGTATAAAAGATAAGTCTTATAATTTTTGTTTTCTTCCTCACTCTCCATTCCTCACAAGAAGAAGAAGAAGAACAAGAAGAACAAAAAGAACAAAAAGAACAAGAACAACAAGAACAAGAATACCAATTTTTGCAAACCTAGTTTATTTTAATTTTTTTCTCTCTTCTAATTTCTCAGATCTCTTTCTCCAAACCCAACTTTATTTTTCTTCTTCTTGTTTGGGCATTATGGATGAAATCCTAGTTGTAGAAGAAATTGGGTTATCAAATCTATCAAATCTATTAATCTATTAGTCTATTAACCAATTTTTCTTTATTAATAGAAGAATTATGCATGAAATCCTAGTTGTAGAAGAAAACTATGGAAGAAATCCTAGTTGTAGAATAATTGGGTTCATATCAGGACTGCCACAATTTCTGACAGTTTTAGAAGTATTGAGGACTGCCAGAAATTGTGACAGTTTTGAAATAGACTCGATGTACAACAAGACTGCCACAATTGCTGGCAGTCCTAGAAGTAATGAGAACTGTCAGGAATTGTGGCAGTCTTGAAATAGACTCGATGTACAACAGGACTGTCACAATTTCTGGCAGTCCTAGAAGTAATGAGGACTGCCAGAAATTGTGGCAGTCCTGAAAGGGACATGCTCTACAGCAGGACTGCCACAATTTCTGGCAGATTGTGGCAGTCCTGCTGTAGAGCATGTCCCTTTCAGGACTGCCACAATTTCTGGCAGTCCTAAAGTCAAAATTCCCGAATGAAAAAAATATATTAGGGTTTATTTCAATCTTGATAATAGAGTGAAATATGCATTTTAGAATTTATTTCTATGCATTCTTTGTGAGGAAATAAGTATTTAACCTTTATTTTCATGCATTTTAGGGTTTATTTAAATTTTTGGGTGCCATCGAAATTGGGAAAGAGAAGGAAACTAGGGTTTTGATGGAGATGGTGATGATGGAAATGGTGGAGAAGAAGAAGATGATGAGAAAAAAAATTAGGGTTTTGATGGAGATGTGAGAATGGAAATGGTGGAAAGAAGAATATGGATAGAAGAAAAAGAAAGATATGGTTTGTGATGAGAGAGAGTGAAAGTTAGAAATGCGAGTGATTTTTGGGGTTTGGGGGGGCTGTGGGCTTTGGACAGCCCCCTGAGTGGAATATTTTGATAGTCCGAGTAAAAGTTTCTCAAATCCTGACTAGTCCTAATCCTGGCTAGTCCCGATCAAAATGTGCTGTGTCCTTATAATTAGTCTTGGATTGGGTTGGTCCACTTTTTAATTTTGGTGTAGACGACGATTGGGTTCGGGATTGGCCAAACAATCCAACCAAACCCGACCATGCACACCACTGCATACTACCCGAGTATGAGAAAAGTCCAAAGGGTGATTTGGTAACTCTCTCTCTATAGCAAACGTCGTTTCTTTATTCCCCCAACGGCAAATAATCCATAATCCACATTCGAACCAAACGCGTGCGAACGGCGAGAGCAAAGCTCACACAGCGGTACAGCCCCACGATAAGAAAGGGTTACGCGAGCGACTCCTCCACCGCCGGCGAATTCTCCTATCTCCGCCGTCGGAACTCCCTCGCCGGCGATTTCCAGCCGTTGGATCCATGTCGCTCTCCGCCGGATCCCCGCCGGGGCGGTCCTGCGCCCGGATCCGCTTCCGGGACCTCGGGAAATGAGCCCCCTCCACGCTGCCGTTGGATCCCGGGCCCCCTCTGCCAACGGCCACGATCTCGTCCACTGATGGAGGGAAGCAGCAGCGACCTAGGTCTTCCTATCTCCTTCTATATCTTATATAAAGTCACTCTCCTTTTCCACTTCACTCTCTCTATGAATTTCTCTAATTTTCTTTCGGAATAACATTAGGGCTTTCGATCCGCGCCTGTCAAATTGTAAGTTTTGAGCGATTTTCCGTCTGATTCCTTCGCGGGCTGTCCTCTTTTGAAAATTTAGGGTCTCGTTCGAATATTTGAAAAATTAGCTTTGCCGGGAGTTCGATTGGTTCGAGCGAGCTTAAAGTTGGGATCTTTCTTGCTCTTTTGCTGCCATTTTGGGGTTCTTGGGCTTAAATTGATTGCTTTAAACGCGATTTCTTTGCTTTTATTGGATTTTATTTTTGAAAATTTAGGGTTTCGTTTGAAAATGTGAAGAACTGGTTTTGTAGGGAGTTTGATTCACTCGAACGCGCGGTCTGCTTGGATTGAGGAATTTTTTTTTAAGTAGAGTTAAGTGGGGTTAAGTGAAGGGGAGTTAAGTGAGGGGGAGTAGAGTCAATACATATAACCTTTCTTGGATTGGGGGAGAGTTAAGTGGGGTGGGTTTAATAACTCTTGCTTGGATTGAAGGTTTTGAGTGAGAGGAGAATTAATAAAAATATAATAGTTATCAGAATATCCTTATTACGTATGTTATAAATTAATTTTGATTGAAATTTTAATTAAAACTTGTCAAAATATCTTCACAAAAGAGGAAGATACGAAGCAATATGATGAAAGCATTAAAAAAATGCAGAAAAAAGTCACGATAATTTATATGACAAATAAAAGGTATTTATGACTTTTTAAACAAAATTCCTCAATTTTTCTCGTTAACCCTCCGATTTGGGAGGTTAAAAATAGACAAAAGATGGTTAAATAAACCCTTACTTAACCCTATATAAGCCTCCTTCTAAACTTCCACCCTCAAACCAAAACCAAACATTGTTTTATAATCCCTCGCTTAACCTCCCCTTGCTTAACCCACCCTCGCTTAACCCACTTAACCCTCAATCCAAGCCAGTATTCTAAATGGCGGCCGTCTATGTAAGGCCCGATCCCGCAGAGTCCTTTCGTCCTCGCTTGGGACTCCGTGGAACCGTTCGTCCTCGCTTGAACGTGATGTCGTGCAAGCTTAAGTTGCGCTTGCACAAGGCCAAGACCTGTATAATGACAAAATAGACAGTAACGCAGCGGAACATAATGCAGATATTTGAAATTAGCAGCGGACACATTGCAAAATATAAATTGAACGCATAGTAGTAGAAACAGATTCTCTTTATTAATATTATTTTGAACAGATTACAAAGTTCTCATTGCCTCTCTGATACATATCATAATTGACTTACAATCTCTCAGAAACTTTACCGATTATAATGATTCCGTTCCATACATTACATACCTTTATATCCAAAGGGTGATATGGTAACTCTCTCTATCTAGCAAACGTCGTTTCTTTAGACTTTCCCAACCGCAAATAATTCACATTCGAACCAAACGTGTGCGAACGACGAGAGCAAAGCTCACACAGCGGTAGAGCCCCACGAAAAGAAAGGTTGCGCGAGCGACTCCTCTACCGCCGGCGAATTCTCTTGTCTCCGCTGTCGGAACTCCGTCGTCGGCGATTTTCCAGCCGTTGGATCCATGTCGCTCTTCGCCGGATCCCCGTCGGGGCGGTCCTGTGCTCGGATCCGCTTTCGGGACCTTGGGAAATGAGCCCCTCCATGCTGCTGTTGGATCCCAGGCCCCCTCTGCTAACGGCCACGATCTCGTCCACTGATGGAGAGAAGCAGCGACCTAGGTCGTCCTATCTCCCTCTATATCTTATATAAAGTCACTCTCCTTTTCCACTTCACTCTCTCTATGAATTTCTCTAATTTTCTTTCGGAATAACATTAGGGCTTTTGATCTGCGCCTGTCAAATCGTAAGATTTGAGCGATTTTCCCTCTGATTCCTTCGCGGGCTGTCCTCTTTTCAAAATTTAGGGTATCGTTCGAATATTTGAAAAATTAGCTTTGTCGGGAGTTCGATGGTTCGAGTGAGCTTAAAGTTGGGATCTTTCTGGCTCTTTTGCTGCTATTTTGGGGTTCTTGGGCTTAAATTGATTGGTTTAAACACGATTTCTTTGCTTTTATTGGATTTTTTTTGAAAATTTAGGGTTTTGTTTGAAAATTTGAAGAAGTGGTTTTGTCGGGAGTTCAAGTATTACCTCTTACGTCGGATATTAATGAAGAGGATACTCTCAAACCTATGGTGAGGATTACTTTTTACGATTTGAGCGATTTTCCCTCTGATTCCTTCGTGGGCTGTCCTCTTTTCAAAATTTAGGGTATCGTTTGAATATTTGAAAAATTAGCTTTGCCGGGAGTTCGATTGGTTCGAGTGAGCTTAAAGTTGGGATCTTTCTGGCTCTTTTGCTGCCATTTTGGGGTTCTTGGGCTTAAATTGATTGGTTTAAACGCGATTTCTTTGCTTTTATTAGATTTTTTTTTTGAAAATTTAGGATTTTGTTTGAAAATTTGAAGAAGTGGTTTTGTCGGGAGGTCAAGTATTACCTCTTACGTCGGATATTAATGAAGATGATACTCTCAAACCTATGGTGAGGATTACTTCGAGACCTCTCCTGTGGCCAAAATGACGTCTGTTCGTGTCCTCATGGTCTTGGCCGTTCGCTATGACTGGCCGTTACTTCAACTAGATATAAAGAATGTTTTCCTCCACGGGGATCTTGATGAAGAGGTATATGTGATGCAACCTCCCGGGTTCGTTGCAAGGGAGGGTAAAGTGTGTCATCTGATGAAAGTCCTCTATAGTCTGAAACAATCACATCGTGCATGGTTTGGTCGATTTACACATGTTGTTACTCAGGTTGGTATGTGTCAATCAAAGAAGGACCATTCAATCTGCTATTGACACACATCTGCTGGAAGAATACTCCTTGGTGTCTGCGTTGATGATATTGTAATCACAGGAGACGACAGCCAGGATATTGCAGGCCTGAAGAAGTTTCTGGGAGAACAATTTCAAACCAAGGATATGGGATCCTTGAGCTATTTCTTGGGCATTGAGGTCACACGGGGTAAGCGGAATATTGTAATGTCTCAAAGAAAGTACGTGCTGGACATACTAAATGATGCAGGCAAGATGCAAGCAAAGGGAGCAACCTCACCTATGGAGCCAGGGGCGAAGTTACTTCCAGATGAAGGGGTCCTGATGACCAATCCAGATCAGTATCGTCGAGTAGTTGGAAAACTCAACTACTTGGCGGTCATGACTCGTCCGGATATTTCTTTTGTAGTGAGTGTTGCAAGTAGATTTATGGCTTCTCAAAGAGTTCTACACTGGCAGGCAGTTTTCAGAATTCTGTGTTATCTAGTAAAGAATCTAGGAAAAGGCATTCGAATGGAGAATAATTGACACACTCACATTGAGTGTTTTACTGATGTTGACTGGGGAGCAAGTCTGACAGATAGACGATTTACATCTGGCTACTCAGTATTTATTGGCGGAAATCTAGTGTCATGGAAGAGCAAGAAACAAAATATGATAGCACGCTCAAGCTCAGAGGCAGAATATCGAGCTATTGCTCATGACACGTCAGAGATATTATATATGAAGCATCTTCTATAAGAACTTGGAGAAGACAGGGTCTCAAGCGGCAGATCTATGGTGTGATAACCAATCTGCTATTCACATTGCCATCAACCCAGTATTTCATGAACGGACGAAACATATTGAAATTGATATTCACTTTGTTCGTGATGGATATACAAAGGGAGTGATAAAGTTTCAACATGTGAGGACCGACGACCAGATAGCTGATATCTTCACAAAGCCTCTCCTGGGTCCTCGGGTTTAATTTCTATGTAACAAGCTGGGCATGATTGACATATATGCTCCAGCTTGAGGGAGGGTGTTAACTCTTATATTAGAGTTATTTGTTAATGGGCTTTAGTCCCACATTGCTTAGAATAATAGGAGAGGAGGCTAGCCTCTCATATATATATGTAGTCTTTCATCAATAATAAATCTCTCATTATTTTTCAACTCTACAGGGAGTTTGATTCGCTCGAACGAGCTTAATGTTGGAATTATGTTGCCACTTCGGCGGTGGATGAGGATGATTGGTTGGTTTGGATGGGATTTCTTTGCTTTCCTGGAAATTATGTTGTTTGAATTACTTTTTTAAAAATCGTATATATTCTTTTTGTAAGTTTTAGTAATTGTTGATGTAATACTTTGACTAGTAATTGGTCAAAATTTGCAAATGCTCAGGCAACATCATCTTAGGTCTTTTTCCAGACCGGACTAATGTTTTTGTAGCCTTATTAAATACTCTTAGGACTAAAATTATTATCTAAAGTATACTCATTGCACATATCAATAAAATTACATCTTTAATCAATATCCATGTGTTCATTATAATCAATTTCGCTTGAAGGAAGTGACACAAAAGTGGAAGTTCAGTGATACATGTGGGATTTTACCATGAAAGTACATGCACTCCAAAACAATGTGTGTCATATGGTAACAATTTATTTCGTATGAATGCGACATAGACATTCCAAAATACACTAGGACACGCCGATATCAGTGCCCCAGATTTGTGACCGTGCAACATAGGATTTTAGAAATTAACCATTCCCCACATGTTTGTGTCATGCCCAAAGCCTTTATGTAAAAATGGGTGCAAATTACACACCTTCTCAATAACATAATTACTAACCACTAATAATCAGGACTGGCCCTGGGGTAAGTTCGACAAGACTTCGGGCTTGGACAACCCCCAGGCCCAACGTGACTTGCAAGAGGTCAGGGTCCCCCCTCCCCCGCCAAACAAGAGACCGGATTAAGGGGCAATCAAAATTAGCTCTGGCTGAGGCAATCCAACCTCCTGGGCCAGCCTTGCTAATAATTACACACTCCAAACTACAATAAATGTTTACCATCTGAAAATAAATTTACTTCAAAATATTTATACTATTCCAAAATGGATTGTCATGTAAGTATACATTTAAAAAGTGAGAAAAAAACATACATAAGACACGTGCACGAGCAGCACGACTTCTAGTGTGTGTGTGTGTATATATATATATATATATCAACTGTGGACTCCGGCAAGGTGACCCTCTGTCGCCTTACCTGTTCACGCTTGTCATGGAATACTTCACTTGCTTGATGGACATGGCGGTACATCGTGGGAGGCTTGTTCCGTTGTTCAGGAGAGTCGAGCCACCGATCACCCACCTCATATATGCTGACGACCTCCTGGTATTCATACAGTCGTCTATGGAGGGCTTGCACACGATCTCAGAGATTATGGGTGAGCTGGAAACCCTATCAGGACTCCAAATGAACAGAGAGAAGAGCATGGTTTACTTCAGTTCCCTTTGTCCCCAGAAGGAGGAACGAGCCGATGCCCTGGGAGTAGAGAGGAGTGATCTCCCGGTGAAATATCTAGGGTCCCTCTGACAGTCAACTATGCTCGTGATCAAGACTGCCATAGTTTGGTGGAGTACGTCCAGCGAAGGGTCGAAGGTTGGCAAGCCGCTGGTCTCTCTTTTGGGGGTCGCATTGAGTTGGTCATATCGGTTATCTCGGCTTTGGCTCAGTTCTAGCTGCAGTCTATTCTGATCCATGTTGCCACCATTAAGAAAGTAGAGCGGATATGTGCATACTTCATCTGGATGGGAGGTATGCATGCAATTTCCTGGGAGCAGCTGTGTCGGCCAAGGAAGGAGGAGTGGGACTTCGACCCCTGCTGGAGGTTAGGGAGGTCTCGGCGCTGAAGCTGGCATGTAGATTCATTAATAAGGGATCCTCTCGGGCCAATTGGATGCATAGTAGATATGTGAAGCATGACAACTTACCACTGACAACAACTATTCCGTCACTTTCAAGCTTATCTTGAGACGCAAGGAGGTTCTACAATCTGCTATCCGGAGGATCATGAAAGATGGAACTGGAATGGACCTCTGGCAGGATCCGTGGATAGATCGGCAATCTCTGTTAGAGATCATGGGAGTCAGGATGCACCGGGAGGTTGGAAGGGGGCTGACTTGCCAACGCATTATCCGGAATGGAGGTTGAAGCCTGAGTCATACCGCCATACTGTGGAGCTTGGAGAGGTGATCAGCACGATTGTTATTGACCCGACACAGCCATCTGACTGTTGGATCTGGAACCCGCCGGGAGATTCAGTGGGTTCTGGGAAGTTCAGGTTCCAAAGCTACTACAATCTCATTCGACGTACATTTCCTCCCAGTGCTGACTATGAGTTCATATGGTGTAAGGGACTAGCCAGGAATATGCAGCTTTGTGTTTACCGACTTCTACTGGGCCACCTGCTGACGTGGGATCGTCTTATTTCTTTTGGGATTCAGGTACCTGATCCAAAGTGTGCGCTATGTGGCGGGAAGAATGAATCTATGAGATACCTATTCTTTAAGTGTGAGGTGACCTGTCATATCTGGACGGAACAATGCAGGGCGCTGGACGGTTGTGACTCGAAAAAGTGGATCGATGATATCATCACTGAGATTTGGGACAGAAAAGGGAGAGGGCAGGGCTGGTTTAAGACTGCTAGAGTTCGGCTGGCTGCTGCTGCCTGGCATGTATGGAGGGAACGAAACCGCCGCATCTTCGAGGGGCTTATCACCCCTCCTGTAGGCATCCTCCATCAGTATTCTAAATGGCGGCCGCCTAGCCCGCCTAGGTGGCGCCTAGGCGGTAGGCGGTCTCTCTCCGCACCGCTTTTCGGTAGGCGGTGAAGTAGGTGGCCAACGAAGGTTGGCGGCATAGGTGGAGGTGAGGCGGCGTAGGCGGGCGCCTAGACGAAGCAATACTAACAAGATATTTTGGCCAAAAAGGTTTTGTAAGCATTATGAGCCTATGGTTCACTTTTACAAAACTAAAACTTTATAAATCTTCGTTCTACAACTTAGTTATGAATGGAACATCCTTAAAATATGCATATTATGCAAAAAATAGTGGTAAAATAGTAAAATATGTTCAAAATGTATCAACCGCCTGGGCAGCGCCTATGCGGTAGGAGGACTCTCTCCGCCGCGCACCCGCCTACCGCCATTTAGAACATTGTCCTCCATAACATTGAATTTGATGTAAAATCGATGGATAACTGATGAGTGGGACACTCACTCGGAGTGTATGAATGTATGATTATATGTTGTTTTGGAATAAAATCTATCATTTTCCATATATATATATATATATATATATATATATATATGCGAAACCATCATGACTAGAACCAAAAAATCTTCCAAATTGTCGAAATCGAAACCACAAGCGGAGGAGTGTGAATGAAAGGCATTTCTAGAAACTTTGATACTCTCTCTCACTTGTCTACACATGAGCCTGTTGGGTCCTCACTTCAGCCAAGCGTGCACCTTGCTCTTGCTGCGAACAAGCGTTATCTTCTGTAAGGATCTAATATCGTCATCATCCCTTCCTATCAACTGTTCAAGTGCCAACGGATCTTCCCTTTTTTGTTGTGAACAATTATCACTTGGAACAAAATGGTTTCGAGGTTGAGGAATTTTTTTTTCTCTTCTTATTATGAATGTGTCATGCTTTGCTCAAGCGTGCCCACTTTGCACTTTTCGCCTAAGTACCCAAGCGCGGTTTGCTTTCCTCAGATACACTTTGTTTTTGCACTTTGCACTTTACGCCTGAGGAAATTGGTGACTAAGTGCGCTTTTCATCTCTGACAGCTATACTCCGTAAAGTGGGCATTGAAGGTTTGGCACATTCACACAGTCATGCTGAAGAGTATGTATCAAATAATTTGATCGATGGCTTGGAAGATCCAATTGTGTGTCTACACTTTAAGATACTATTACCCACTCATGAATTATATGAATACACCTTTATTGGAGTATCTGATTTTTTTTTAAATACAACATTTAAAGTTTAAAGTCTTTACTCTTTAGGATCACTAGTCATTGCTTGGATCCAAAGTTTACAGAAACCTAAATTGTAACTTCCATTAAGTTATTATATACCTCATTTGTCATATGAGTTGTAGCCTTGGAGTCGATAGCTAACCTTTTACTTCAAAACCTTTTCAGGGGAACTCACATGGATTATGATGACAGCGAATTTCAAAACCAGAGTTTTCAGCTAGTAGGAGAAGAGAGCAACAAATGTCCTTCAAGCTTACAGTCATTTGCTCTACCGAAAATTGATATTGATGAACACCTTCAGGTACATCTTAGGTTCGATAGCTTAGTTGATACAGATGTTTTACTAGGCATACAAGGTCAGGACAACAATTGGATCGAGGACTTCTCATCTGGAACAACTGCAATTGAATTCAGTTCGACTGCTGCTGAGTCTTGCTCGATTTCTAGGCATAACAATGTCTGGTCTGAAGCTACCTCATCTGAATCAGTTGAAATGTTACTGAAATCTGTTGCAGAGGATGAGATGACTGACAGAAACATGGAGGCAGTTGCACATGATGGGTTAACCGGCGAGAAAGAGGAAAGGGATAGCACTTTAAAGCAAGATGATGACCATAACTCAAAGATGGGGGATTCCAGGCAGAATGACCCGTTACTACCACCTGATAAATGCTATGAGTAACTTAACGTTGGTAGATGAAGACACAATTGTAGTTCAGACTCTGGTTGAAGGTATGTGTCAAACTTCGTCTTTAGATAGGTATACATCTCATACTTACTTATGATGATAAGATCTGGAGTTAAGCTGAGCTCAAGTTTCTCGGGTGCAAAGTGGAACTCTTATGGGACTTTATTGTTGAGCTCTGCAATATAAGTGAAAAATGTTACTCACCATTTGATGACTCAAGTAGAAAAGTGTTCAGCAACCCACTAGGTTGCATCGAGACGCCCAAGAAAGGCCTTTGAATGATAGCTAATAACAAAATCCAATTTCTACTGAATAATTAGGTTCAATGTAAAAGGGAACCTGTATTTCGGGTTTGGGTCGGATGTGAAAATGGAACCTGGATCACATTGGTTCTGTCGTTTTTAAGTTCTGTTCCGGTATGGGCTGGTTTGTTTTTGGAGATATGATCATTTATGTTTTTTTTATAATCCTATATTATTCCACAACTTTCGAGCATACAATGAATACGGAAAGAAAACGAGTCAACCAAAAGTGAACCCAAACACGCGTTTTTAAAGTGGGTTGGATAGGATAGGGATACTACGGTCCTTATTGAGCTTGGATTCAAATTTGGGCAAAAATATACTTATTGGGTTTGATTCTGGTTATGTTTGAATATTCAAACCAACTAGTTGACAAACCTACACTGTCGGTGTTTGTATCTGTGTCAGCTCACACTTGGTTTGAATCTGGATAAAAACAGGAAAAATTGTGGTGGACTCAGTGAGGAGACAGTTATTGTGTTTTATTGGGTCTTGGGCTCAGAAATCTAAGTGTCCGTGACAGATGAACGGGACATGGATGCAACCAGATTTACTTTGAATTTGGATGAGAAAGCGGGCAGGGGCTGATTTGGTGTTTTTTTGGGTCAGTTGCACTCTTAAGTATAAGATTTGAGTTTGTTCTCTACAATTAACAGGTGCTCTGCCCCCAATAATTTAAGTCGCGAGTTCTCTCTTTTGAGCCCCCACAATTCCGAAACAGGAGGGTGGGGGTTAGGCCATAACTTCAGGTCTTACAGTTACCTCAAATGGTCTTAGAGTTTTCCTTTGGGTAGAGACTGAAGAGGGAGAGGATTGGAGTTGGTTCTTGGAAGTCAGAAGTGTTTCTATGTGGATTATTTAGTGGTGCCAGAAATTACTTAGATGACCCTGGTTTTTTTGATGTTAAATTGAAACTGCAAGAGGGGACAGAGTTTCCTTCTTTTATTTGATTTATGGGAAAAACAGATGGCACTATAGTTTCATACTTGCGCGTTGGAAGTAGAGTTGAAGGTATGCAACTCAGTATGGTGGCAGTGCAATTTATGTATTGCTTGGTATGCCCTTGTCAGGACTAGTTAGATGTGGTAGATGTATGTTTGGTAATTTATTTGTTAATTTGTATTATTGTATGTGATGTTAAATCATCAGCTACCTGTATTGGTTTTTTTATTATTTTATCTTGATATCCGTCAGATATATATAAAGCACTAGGCCAAAGAGCGGGGACAGAGATAACTTCAAGTCTTCAATGCATATAACATACAGAAGATGTATCACATGCATGCTTGTGTAGATAGATAAATAGAAAAAAGAACAAGTAACTAGAGATATCTATGGAGAGAGATACATTACAGATAGAGATAGATAGATGTAGGGGTGAGCATCGGGTCGGTTCGGTTCAAACCGGCCCGATTTGAAGAAAACCGAATTAACCGACAACCGAAATTTTAAAAACCGAAAACCTGAACCGTTTTTACTAAAACCGAACGAAACCGAACCGAGTTAAAAAAATCGGTTGTCGGTCAGTTCGGTTTCATCTGTGGATCCGGAGGGGATACCACTTGTTCGGTTTAAATCGATCAAAAAAATATTTTAGGTATAACATAGTTTATAAAAGATCACACAAGTGGTCGGTTACGACAGGCGTCCCAAATCCCACAAATAAAAAAATCGATCCCACAAAGAAAATCGATCAAATAACCTGATCACAATAAACAATTGATCAAAAAATTATAAATTAGGTATAACGGATTTTAGAAAAGATCAGCTCACTTCACGTAGTAAGAAAGTATAATAACAAAATCAAGCAAAATCTTGTATTTTGCCACTGAACTAGAATGGTGTCATTAAACTAGAGTGATGTCATCAAACAAAATAATAAGATGTAAGAATCTTGCATTCTGTTGGAGGAAAGTACACTTTTTTTTCCGGTTGACGTACCTGATAATAGCGCTCCAGGAGGAGGATGATGAACCACTGGTGTCCCTGTGAGAGTGCAGGACGCTGTTGATGAGTAGGTGGTGGTTGTTGATGCTGTCGGGACCCCTACTGAGAAGGGGGGTGGAGCATAGGAGAAGAATAGAAAGACCCATTGAAGAAGGCTCTACCATGCTCTGACTTCCTCTGTGACAGAGCCATCGTCGCCTGTAAGCACCGGGGGGGAGAGAGAGAGAGAGAGAGAGAGAGAGAGAGCACATGAGAGTGAGAGAGTCTGAGAGAGAAAGAGAGCATGAGAGTGATAGAGAGAGACATGCCATGTAGTGGAGTGCTTCAGGAAGAGGGAGTGAATAGAGAGTGCTCCTCTTTCTTAATAACAGAAAGAGGCGGCGGCGGCAGAATGGGAAATGAGGAGGGAGGGGGTTCAGCTTTAGGGACTTTTGTTTTAAGTAGTGGGGTAAAAACGTAAATACACATTCAGTTTTCGGTTTGGGTCGGAAACCGAATTACAAATCCGCGACCCGAACCGAAAAAACCGAATCTTACCCATTTTAAAACCGATATTCGACCTGTTATTTTTAGAACCGACCCGAATTATTATTTCGGGTATGTTTTCGGCCCAAAACCGTTGTATGCTCACCCCTAGATAGATGTAGCATTCGAGCCCCAGAACCAAAGAAAACCCACTTGTATTGAAAATCCGCTGCATATATCTTGTTGTACATTATTTGAATGATTTGGAATTCTCTTGCCTAACCACCGCATGGTACCAATGTGCATGGTTGACAGCAAGGTGAATTGGTTCATCACATTCTGGCTGGGTGGGTTTGATTCCACGGAAAAACGGATTATTCCTTCCAATTAATGGCGGGAGTAAAATAACACACACAAACACACACACACACACCATTCACATCCATTTTCTAGATCGATATGGATCGACATGTTTGTATTTTTATGTCCATTTCAGTGGACATAGGTAATCAATTAAACGCCACACAAGCTAGTTCAGAATGGCCTTTGTTACTGTTGCATACACGGCAATATCTGATGGTTATTGCTACGGTGCAGGTAGTGCTGTTCAGAAAAGTTCTCATTGTATTACTTGTACCAGTGCTCAAGATGATCCTTCATCTTCATTTGGTAACCTTAGTGTGGGCTCTGGAGAGATCCACATTCCAGTTCTTCCTGATCAAGTAGTGGAAAACACTCAGATTAGCAGGACCGAGAGGTCAGACTTTCTATCTGATTATGGTCGGAAAGAGACAAATCATATCATGGGAAGGGACGAAGTGAATGAGCAGTATCTCAGGGGAAAGGACGGAAAAGATTCTTCTTTTCTCGACCCTATTATGCATTCTGTGGTGCCAATGGATCAAGAATGCAACAAATCTGGTTATTGTGAGAACCCTGATGGGTTGCTAGAAGCTATTGCTTATCCCAGTAAAGGCTTTGAACAAGGACACTGAAGCAAGTGAGAGAAGTTCGACACCTGCAAGGGATATGTGTTCATTTATGACGGAAGGAGATACATGTATTGGTCCACTAAGTCTCAAAGTTAGCAATGAACATGTTCCTGTTTTGTCCCATCTGGGTGAAGATTCTGAAGATGTGTGCTATAAGCAATCAGATCCTGGCAATGAGTATCTCCATGCTGAATTGGCAACTCGTACTGCTAAGAATCATGGAGAGGAACAACTCGATTCTTTCTTAGAAGTAACTGGAGGAGAAGAATCCCCTGAATGCCACCTGACTGAAAATAGCAATGTAGGAGATACATCAGAAATGGCATTGGAAGTGCATGCTGCAGCTCCCAGTGGATTTTGAAACACAGATTAATGAAGTGAAAGATGTCAATGTCTTGGAAAGCTTCAAATCTACAAAATCCTGAGCCTGCTGTTGTAGAAAAGCATTTTGAAGATGAAGTTACTAAGAAAGTTGAAGCTGAAGTGTATGTCTCAGATGCTAAACCAAACGATGCTCACATGCGTGCTGCTCTTTCCATTGTTGATGTTAAGATCACTTCTCTTATTTCTGATGATTTGGATGGGAAGGACGAACTGGTGCCTTCTATCCGTCCTGATGTTACTAGTGAGAATAATGATGGTGATGTTTCCACGGAGAAGGCAGAAGACACATCATCTTCTGGGGAAAATGCTGATACAACCTCAGTTCCGACTGATACAGTTGCCAAGATGACAAAGGATGAATCAGGTGACTACTAACAAATTTTCTAATACTACTTATTTCTTATAAATTCTTTTAAATATCGAAAGTGTTATGCATAGATTTTTCTGCAGTAACTTGTTGTGAATCAGGTGACTACTAACAATTTTTTTACTTCTACTTATTTTCTTAAAGGCTTTTAAATATTGAAAGTGTTCGGCATAGATTTTTCTGCAGTAATTGGTCATGCCTTGGTTGATGTTGAATTGGTTCCCCTCGAGAAAGCTACAAATATTCAGCAGTCACATCCTGATGTTTCTAATCTTGTGGATGGGGTTGTTGAACAAAAGGGAAAGAGTATAGATGCTTATTTACCAAATGAACTAGTTGCAATTATTGATCCAGTTGTTACTAGCAGCTCGCATCCTAAAGGAAAGCTCCATAACGAGTCAGGTGACTCTTGCTTTTACTCTCTCTCTTACTGTTACTGTCAAAATATTTTTGGAAATGGATTACAAAAATATATATGCACTGCCCGACACTGATTGGATTTTCATGGTAGGTACCGAGGTTGCTTCTCTTGACCACCAAGATATATCTGCTGTTGAACAGAACGATGAAACTAACTCAGGGCCAATTGCATCAGAGTTGGTTCATCCCCATGAGAAGGAAATCTTATATTCTACTAGTGCCTGTTTATCATTCCAGAGGGAAACTTGCTGACCCAATTATCAAGTAGATCAGCTACCAAAGCTACTATTGATGATCATAGTCCTCTTGACTCTACAACAGAATCACAAACTATTATAGATGGTCAGTCTTCATCTTATGTGGACAATGTCGATCCCTCGTGTCAGAATGAGCCTCAATCGTCGATAAATAAACCAATCTCACAGGAAAGTACTGTGGGCGTCGAAGGGGTTCTCGTTGTTAATGATTATGCTTCAAATGTAAAGGATGGCACCTGTTTCTCCGGAAGTTTTTACCTCGGTAGACAAGGAGATAGTTGTCAATGTTACTGGTAATCTATAGTAGTTTAGTTGTCTTTTGTTCTTATTTGGAAACCTCTTCTTAGATTTGTATGGAAAGATTGTGTTGTGACACTGCGCTCCTCTTTTTTGTTGTTTTAAGGTGGTGCTGCTTCCAAGTAGCTTATGGATCTTCTATTATATGTTTATAGTTGAACCTTTTATGTTTTCCTTTTCAGTGGGACTTGCTAGTAATGATGAGGGACAAACATTGCTTGAAACCCCATCTTCTGAGAAAAATTCTTCAGGTAATTATCTTTACAAGAAACAATGTGATATGAATAGTTTAGTCTTGGAGAAGACTAATAGCCATAATATTTTACCTTTGACGTGTCTGCATAACTTACTTCCAAGTAGCTTATGGTGATCTTCTATTATCTGTTTATAGTTGAACCTTTTATATTTTCCTTTTCAGTGGGACTTGCTAGTAATGATGATGGACAAACATTGCTTGAAACTCCATCTTCTGAGAAAAACTCTTCAGGTAATTAATTATCTTTACAAGAAACAATGTGATATGAATAGTTTATATTTGGAGAAGACTAATAGCCGGAATATCTTAAGTTTGACATGTCTGCATAACTATTTGAATGAATTTCAATTGTGTTTCTTGCAATATTGCAAAAAAAAAAGCTGGATGTAAATGCCTTTCCTTATCCTGATGTTTTTATGGAGGTGAGATATCAAAAACATAATATATGAGACATAATACCACCATGTATCAGTAAAATTTCATGCATGCTTCATAGGTGCTATTTATCTATATTATCGTGTGTTAAATGGATTTTAAATAAACATCACATACTCTACTAGCGTTATGACTATTTTGTCTGAGTTTCTAGAATCTGAATGTTGAAAAGACGATAAATGCAACATCAAACTGTGTGTGCTCAACAGGTTACACCGTTACATGCATGGTCTTGTGGGGAAAATTGAACTTAAAGAAGCAGATGCATCACATGTATTTGGACTTCTGCCATGCTATTCCATTAACCCATGAAATTTCCCGTACTTTTAATAATTTGAATCAGTTCTTAACTAGCGATATCTGTGTCTAGCTGGGATGAACTGTCACGACCCGCACCCGTTTTTTTTTTTTTTTAAACGAATACAAGACGTGTCCAAGCCAGCCTACGCCGCAGTGTCGGCGGTAGAACGCTGTCACGGCCATGAAGATCAAATCACAAATAATGCTCATTCATAAAATTAATTTAATTTACAAAGATCACAAGTTTTACATTTGCAGAAAATATAAACTTGTACAACTGTTGAATGACTATACTCCGACTTTCTAGCTAGTCTCTAGGCCTTTTTCTGCAAGTATTCCCGTCACTCCCCAAGCTAAGTGAATCCACGGCTAACCTGAAAATGTCAACCCATGTGTAAACATTTTTGTCTGCCATCTTTTATGTGTCTATCTGCTTTTTTTTTTTTTTTAATCCTGGACTCTCATTAAGTTTTTTCAGATATGTACAATGCTCATGTATTGCGTGGGGTGCTCAGATTGTTCTTAGACATTTCTACCTTTACCCTATCTTGAAGCAGTGCTTATAATGTCTCAAACTCTCTGTATAGCTGCTATGTTTCCCCTTCTATCTGAATTTCGTACTGGACTCATTAAGTTATTTGTAGTCATTTTAGATAGCTACATGGGTTATGTAATGCAGGTGGTGCTCAAAATTGTTTTGCGAATGTATCTGCTTTCCCTTCATCTAGAAGCGATGCTGAAGACCACTTGGTAGAAGCCGATAGTGGTAAACCAAGTTCCTTGGAACCAAATTGTGGCTCTCCCACGGTTATCAGTTGCAGTGGACATGTACAAGACCAAGAAGGGAGCAGGGTTCTCTCAGATCGAACAGGCATTGCTTCTAATTGTGCCCCTCAGATTTCTTCTGAAACAGGGGGTAATAGTGATAAAGTCCAGTCAAAAGTTGAGGATGATAGAAGCTTCACATTTGAGGTTGGTTCACTAGCAGATCGTTCTAAAAAACGTCCTGGCAGTGAATGGAAACCTTTCCCCAGTATGCAGACTTCTGAACTTCCCAAGGTACTTTATCACCATAGTAGATTATTTTAACACTAGTTTTTAGTCGTCCTAGATTATGGTAAATGGTAAGTAAGTTTTGTTTATTTATATTGATATTTAGATTTCAAACGAGAAGTCTCCTGGAAGTCATACAGAATCCAAAGAAGGGAAGCAACATGGTGTCAGGAGAAAGACACCTAATGCGGATAAAACTACTGGTGTGACTGTATCCTCAAATGAAAGTCTATCGACGCCAAAAAGGAAGTCTGTTAAAGGAACACCAATAGTAAAGAAGCCTGTTGATAAGGATGCAAGATCATTCAGTGTGACTTCTACCTCTCTTGAAACTGTGAGCAGGGAGACACAGTTGGAAGAAAGTCATCAGTGCGAACGCAATGAAATGAAGGCATCTTGTTCACCAATCGTTCAGACATCTGGTTTGCCTGATTTGAACTCATCAGTTGCAGCGACAACATTGTTTTACCAACCTTTCACAGATATACAGCAAGTGCAATTGCGTGCACAAATCTTTGTATATGGATCTCTAATGTAAGTAGTGGTCCTTATATTTATTTTTCCTTCCGATTAGGATTGTTATTTGGTTGTTTCTGTCCTTCATGATCTGTTTCTTTCACAAACTTCCCAAATTGAAATTTCTTGGGTTCTTTGAGAAACTGGAGTGATCTTTTCAAGAAACTGAAAAGGAAATTAAACCAAAATTATAGAGTTTATTTTCTCATATTTTTCTTGTTTGTATCATGTGCCTGGCATGGTCCCATCAATAGTAACATGTATAAAAATGTATTAAAAAATCTTGTTGATATGGCCCATGAGATAAATGTGCTTTATTCAGGCTATATGAAAATATGATAAAAATTCCTACTGGGTATAGCATGAGGTTCATGAGATAAATATGGGGATTCATGGTAGTGCATCTCATGGAGTGGACGGGACGTGAAAAGAAGTGAGAAATGGAAAGGTTAGAAGGATGAAAGAGAAGCATGGGGGTTTGGACTTCGGAGAAGGGTCAGTGCCATAAGTGCAGATGATGGCAATGGAGACAAAGCCTGATAAGAAGGGTTTGGCAGTCACTGATGTAGTTTGTAATCGATGGATTGCATGATTTAGAGGTTGACATCAGGAGAGGAGAGCTTGCAGGTTTTCTCAGAAAAGAAACACAGAAACATAGCTTAGTGGTAGTGCAGTAAGGATTATGTTGATATTTATAGAGAAATAATAAAGTGGCACTGAAAGATAGATTTCTAATCCTATTGGGCATCAGTTTGGTTTTATTTGGTCGGTTCGTTTTAACTTTTTCCCATAGTAAAACCAAATAGTGGAAGAATGAAAAGTGAACTTAACTGTACCTGACTACACTGAATCAAATAAATTAAATTTGGTCAGTTTGGTTCAATTATTTGGTTTTAACTGCATAAAGCACATCCTTGATTGCCATTATATTCATCAAATGATACTTTAATATTTTATTGTTGCAGTCAGGGTATCCCACCGGATGAGGCTTGTATGGTTTCGGCTTTTGGAGGAACTGGTGGGTCTATTTTAGTCTCTTTTTTATCATCACTTCTCATCTTGTCATCTTTTGTTAATTTATGCTTTTATTTTGGTTGCTTACTATTACGTACGAACAGATAGGGGAAGAAGCTCGTGGGAAGCTTTGTGGCGTTTGTCTTCAGAAAAATATCAGAATCAGAAGTCACCCCTCATTAATTCTGAGACAAAACATCCTCGTTCAGGTATGTCACTAAATGCTCTTTTAAACTAACTGTTGTAGTGAACTGAATGGATTTAGGTTTATCTGGTATTGAATGAATACAGCTGTACGGGTGCCTGAACATGAGGTGCGAAGCAGCTCTCTTCAAAGCAAAGTCTCCAATACTTCTGCTAATCAAAGTGGTGGCAAGGTTGTACCCTCAGCTCTTCAAAATTCCACTCCTTTGCCATCTCCTGTGTGGAGTATCTCTACTAATGATGTGCTAAACCCTAATATGCCAAGAGGCGTGCACCTTGACTTCAATCAGGTTTTGTCTCCATTGCAATCTTATTATTCTTCACAGACAAGGCAATTTGCGAACAATAGTACACCGTGGTCATCTCAAGCCCCTCATAATGGACCAGGAGGTGTCCCAATCAAAGGTTCAACACTTAGTGCTGTGTCACAATATTCAACAGTTCCTTTTGTCGAAACAGTCCAAGTAACTCCTGTGAGAGACTCATCAATGCCACGTGCTCCGCATATTCAACTTGTGGCCCCTAGTGCTTTACTGCCAACTTCAAGTCCCTTGAGTGTAACTGCAGTGACAGTTGTGAAGAATGAAACTCAAAGGAAGACACCAGGGACCAATAAGAATGCCTCCAATAGTCAGAAGCCCAGAAAAAGAAAGAAGGCTGCAGGAGCTGAGGACCTTTGTTCAACTATTCCTGTATCTCAATCTACTACAGAATCCTGTTCTACTGCTATTGCTGAAATTGTTCCACCAGCATCTGCAGACTTGGTCTCGTCTTCTAGCATGCCAACTAAGGTTGCCTCTGGTAACCTTATCACAACTACGCCTAACATCTTTCCTGCCCCTTATCAGATAGTAAGCAATAATAGTACTGAGCAGAGGGCCATATTTTCAGAAGAGACAAACAGTAGAATCGAGCAGGCTAAGCTGCAAGCTGAGGATGCTGCTTCTCTTGCTGCTGCTTCCGTCAGGCATAGTCAAGACATATGGAGCCAGTTAGCTGCCCAGAGAGATACTGGACTGGCTTCAGAAGTTGAAGTAAAACTTGTTTCTGTAGCAGTAGCTGCTGCTGCAGCTGCATCTGTTGCAAAGGCAGCTGCGGCAGCTGCTAAAGTTGCATTGGATGCAGCTTTACAGGCAAAGATGATGGCTGATGAAACTCTGGGTTTGGCAACAAAAGGAACTCTGACTCAGATTCCAGAGAGTGGCCCTGATACAGGAAAAAACTTGGGAAGGTTAACACCTGATTCAGTCTTAAAGGGAAAGGACAAGCTCAATGGCTCTAGTTCAGTCATTTCCGCCGCACGTGAGGCTGCCGGGAGAAGAGTTGAAGCTGCTTCTGCTGCAACAAAACGGGCGGAGAATATTGATGCCATAGTAAAAGCTGCAGAACTTGCTGCAGAAGCTGTATCACAAGCAGGAGCCATCATTACAATGGGTGATCCCTTGCCTTTCAGATTGAGTGATTTGGTAGATGCTGGTCCAGAGGCTTTCTGGAAAGTACCGCAGACTGGCACTGAAAATCTCAATACAAACAACCTGCTTGGAGCAGGAGATATGGGTTTGAACCACAGTGATCATCATGATCAAGTGGTAAAACAGTCTAACGAAAAGCCTTTGAACAATAAAGGCATACGAAAAACTGGTACTGAATATAGAGTATCTAACAGTGATACATTGGCTGGAAACTATCAAGGTCTAATAAGTAACTATTCTGTTACTTTTTGAATACGAAACAATGTTATTTTATGTATAAAAGGTGTTAACGAATGTGGCTTTATTTGAGCAGGTGAATTAGTAAATTCTGTAACTGTTCGGAATGATAGGCATCAAAGAGATCAATTGTCGACCATTCTGATGGAAAGTGACATACAACCGGGATCTCTTGTTGAGGTAATATACATTTTAATAGGTCCGAAACTGAACAAGTTTGATGTTTTCAATGTCTTTAATTGTAATTTAGAAGTGCCCATTTTTTGACAATCTTTTGATCTGGTGTATTTCATTTTGCTCTCGTTAATATATTCTTCGAAGCTGAACTGATCTAATATTCTGACTGTAAGTATTTGTAATTTAGGAGTGCCCATTTTTCGACAGTATATTGGTCTGCTGTATTTGACATTGCTCTCTTTGAGGTTTTACACTGTAATATGTTCTTCGAAAATGAACTGGTTTAATGTTTTGAATATGTGTTATAGAAGTGCCCATTTTTTATGAACTTTTGACCTGGTCATTTTCACATTGATCTTTTTAGGTTATATCTACTTTAGTCTGTACTAGGCCTTTACTGAAATCTTTACTTTGAAATCTATTTTAGGTTGCATCTGATGCTGATGGTCTTAGAGGAGCTTGGTTTTCTGCTCGTGTCCTTGATTTAAAAGATAATAAAGCATATGTTTGCTATGATAATCTTCTCACCGACAAAGGTAAGCAAGCGATTCTAATAGCAACACTTCTAATCATGACTTCTTGTCTCCTTTAATAAGGTGCACACCAACTATTTTGATCACATTCTTCTGGGTTTGGTAACATTTACCGCTATAAATTTCTCTATGCAGATTCTGGACAGCTAAAGGAATGGTTATCGCTTGAAGGTGAAGGAAACACAGCTCCTAGAATACGCATGGCCCATCCTATGACAACATCAAAACATGAAGGCACAAGGAAGCGTCGCCGTGAGGCTGTTGGGAATTATGTATGGGCAGTTGGAGATCATGTAGATGCCTGGATGCGTGACAGGTGAGCATTTTTTATATTTTCCAAATTGTTTTCTTGGACCTTTTGATGATTAGGGAGTTCTTAAAATTATAGTGAAGTGTCAATCATTTTAGGGGGCATAAGGTACATGGTATTATTGATGGGAATCTGATATTCCCATCCATATTATTGCCTTTGGCATAAGCCAAATTAAAAATTCATGGGAATAATGAATTCCCTTGGGCATCATATTCCCACCATATGGAGGAATACTGTTCCTAGGGTGAGATGTATTATATATACCCTTCTATTGAGAATACTTGTAGTTTAGATATTAAACAAACTACCATGATTATGATCCGGACTGGACCTGACCTGACTAGATCCAAACCTGGCCTGATCCATACCAAATTCCACATGATGCGACTCGAGCTCGCTGAATCCCACCAGGCTCGAACCTCACACATACCTGAATCCGAATCCGAATCCGAGCCTGAGTGTTGGTTGGAACTCGACCTGACTGGGCCCTAACCGAATCCTGTCCGACCCGAGTTTATACTGGATACGAACCTGACCCGATGAAGCACAACCTGGCTCGGACCTGAACTCAATCCGAAACGGGAGCTGACCAACTCGGGCCCGAACAAGATCTGTTACTCCCAAACCTGATCGGATATGACCCGATCCAAGCAAGATCTGACTTGACCATATCGTACCAATGGAGTTTGGAGAGAAGAGAAGAAGAAAAGGAGAAGAGAGAATATGAGAAAAGAGATTGCAAGGGTATGAAACACTTAGGTTGCATCTCATGTTATTTATATTGATATGCAGTACATCCAAAATTACTATTATATCCTTATAATATAAATAACAATACTCTAATACTCTCCTTCAAGCTGGAGCATATAGATCAGACATGTCCAGCTTGTTACATCAATCAGAAAATGGACCACGAGCGAGTGGTTTGGTGAGGATATCACCCAATTGATTCTGAAACCGAACATAAGGAGTAACGATCTGTTTTTTCAGCAACAAATAACGAACAAAATGACAATCCACCTCAATATGCTTAGTGCGCTCATAAAACACGGGATTACTGGCGATGAAAATGGCAGACTGATTGTCACAATACATCTCCATAGGAATAGGAACCATAATTTTCATTTAATGAAGAAGAGTACACCCACATCATCTCAGAAGGTGTATGAGCCATTGCACGGTACTCGGCCTCTTCACTAGAACGAGCAATAACATTCTACACCTTACTACGTCATGTGACAAGACTGCCACCCACAAATGTACATAGCCAGAAGTGGACCTCCTATTATTGCGACTGCCTGCCCAATCAGCATCACTGAATCCCGTTACTGTAAGCAACTGCGAAGGTTTGTACAACAATCCCTTTCCAGGTGCATCCTTCAAGTATCGTAGAATGCGAGAGATAACCTTCCAATGTGGTTGCCGAGGCGCATGCATAAAGTGACTAACTACTCCAACTGCATAGGAGATGTCTGACAGTGTAACAATAAGATATATAAGTTTTCCAACCAGCCGTCTATAATGTCTAACATCCTCAAATAACTCTCCCCTGTCAGTATCAAACTTGTCATTATAATACATAGGAGTCTGAACTGGCCGACACTTCAACATCCCAGTCTCTGAGAGTAAGTCTAGAACATACTTGCACTGTGATATATACATACCTTTCTTAGATCGAGTAACCTCGATTCCAAGAAAATATCGAAGAAGATCCAAATTCTTAGTATGAAACTGACGACTAAGATAGGCCTTCAAGTCTACAATCCTAGCAGAATCACTTCCAGATATAATATCATCAACATAAAAAATCAACACAATAATACCTACTAAGGAAGAATGATAAAATACTGAATGATCTGATGTGGTGCGCCGAAATCCATATTGAATAAGAACTGAACTGAACTTGTCAAACCAAGCTCGAGGTGACTGTTTCAGCCCATATAATGCTTTCTTCAATCGACATACGAGTTTTTCACTTCCAGCCACAGTATACTCCAGTGGTTGATCCATGTAGACCTCTCCTTGAAAGTCACCATGCAAGAAATTATTTTTTATGTCCAGTTGATACATAGGCCATTGGCGATTAACCGCCACAGAGAAGAATCGGAACTGAATTTAGCCGATCCATTGTAGAATATAATCCATACCACTTGTCTGAGTATGCCCTTTTGCAACCAACCGTGCTTTGATGTGCTCAACCGAACCATCTGGAGGATACTTAACAGTGTACACCTATCGACAATCCATTGTCTGCTTCCTAACAGGAAGTAATGTAAGCTTCCAAGTCTACGTTTGCTGCAAAGCACACATCTCCTCATCCATTGCACTTTTTTAACCAGAAGATGACAGCCTATTTATAAATTTTGGGAATGAAAATGGAAGACAATGAAACAACAAATGCATGAAAAGATAAGGAAGCACAATGTAAGGAAACATAATTATAGATGTAATGTTTGTTCTTTGTGATACAAAGACGTTTGCTTCTTCTGAGAGCAATAGGAATGTCATCTGAATTTGTGGTAATGGGAACAGAAACCGCATGCTCGGAAGCTGATTGGTTGAGGACTGAATTCTGCAGAACCACTGACCTATCCTTGGATCTCTGATAAACTTGTAAAGGAGGAATGGAGAGAGAACTGATTCAGGAATGACCTGAAGTGGTATGGAAGATACCAAATCTGATGAAACCCTTATGTTGCATCTGATGTTATTTATATTGATATGCAGTACATCCAAAATTACCATTATACCCTCATAAGATAAATAACAATAATAACTCTAACAATACCCAAACCCGAACCTAATCTAACCCAAACACGACCGGAATGACCCCTCTCTGGAGCCAAACACCATGAGAAAGATACATTGTCACGTTCATGATAATTGACTTATTTAAACACATCAATTCTATATTTTGGGGAATACTACATATTACACCAAACACAGTAATAGATAACACCCATGAATTTGATGTCCTGGATATAATTCCCAGGAAGATGGAATTTCGGGAGAAAATTGAAATCCACGTACCGGTTGCTCCTTATACATTCTCTCTGGTGTTTACATTATCTGTTATATTACAGATGCTTCTTCTATTCCATAAGTATGTACGTTTATCTTTTTGAGATGAGGATTTCGTAAGTACATACTGCAAAGCTATATCTGTTTATTTGTATCACTTGAGCATATATGGTCATTTCTGTAAGTGTTGTAAATGTTCAATGCTAGGTTCTAAATTAGGGATCTAGGTCATTGCGGATTGAATTCTGGCATGGATTTGGAATAACGGCAGTGTTTTAAATGGTGGCACCTAGGCCGCCTACGTCACGCGCTGCTCCCGCAGGAGCGATCGTCCTTGCGAAGGCGTGATGCCGCGTGAGGCTAGATTGCGCTCACGCAAGGCAGGTCCATAACGGCCGATTACAGGCTAAGCGACGGGGGTCGTCGCACAGAAGTCCCAGCAGAAACATTGAATAGTCAGCAACGGAAATTGGAAGCAAAACACAAGTCATGCAAAATACTCTTTTATCGATATTGAACAAAGATTACAATGTGGGCACTAGGCCAAATTACAAGTCTCTCAAGCTCACTTTTCTCTCATATTACAAGCCACTATGCTCTCTCTCTCATTTCTCAATATAAGTTTCAAGACGACGGGTGGCAGATTTTGCGGAATGGCGATGTCCATACATTGTCCCGTATAAGTTCTGACTCCATGCGGCCGCACGCCTCGAAACGCCAAGGAACTCCGTGTCTCGACGCATCCAAGCGAGCTCCGCGCCATCGGGCTTCTACCTGTGCCTGCACATGAAAGCTGTGTGGGTGTCAGTACTCAACTGTATTGGTGGAGTGAGCTCCTCGTCCACCCATACAAAACCGACACCTTCATTTACTTTGTGCAGCTTAATTACCTTTTTGATTGTCTTGCTAGTCTTGTTTTAGGATCAATTTTAGGACAAAGACGCCTTGGCCTATACTTGGCAATGCAACGACATGGTCGTGCTATACTCTATTCATGGCTTCAATATATTCGAGGCAGTGCCTCGCCGAGTGAAAACTTATGCAACTCGGCCGTGCCAAGACTTTTACTTGTTTTTTATGTGCCTCTAGACCATTCTCGTGCCAATGACGTCAAGGGGACGACTCGTGCTGGTCGTGCCAATAGACTTGATCCTGCCTTAAGATCGAGGCCGTGCCTCCCAAGGATCAACTAGACTTAACCAACTTGCCTTACGACCCTTCCTGACTTAACTCGAGACGACTCGATGACGATGTCACATTCATACCGAAGCACGTGTCCTTGCTATAGCCAAATCTTAGGTTCCAGAATGGTGTTGCAACCGTGTACACCTAGTCCGCGCCGATTCAAGGTTAGCGCTTGCTACAATTACGCCTTGTTAACCCAACTCGTAACTTGCTAGTACTCGACGCAATCTAAAGGCATACACGTGCATAGCCGCTCTTATGCCGACACATTTATATGAGTGATCACTAGCAATGTCAAGCTATCCTGGATCTTTGCATACAGTGACCATCCGCATGCGAGGTACGAGCTCCTACCGAATGACCCGCAACCTATATTGTAACGGTTCACTTCAATCGAGTCGTATCGTCGATGAAGGCCGTACAATATCTGCAATTCCTCCGGCCGACACGAACCCGGCGTCCCGGGATCGTTCGAGGAATTCACCTTGCGCGCAAGTTGTCCAATGACCATACAAGACTCAACTCGATCTACGAAGTCCTTTCTTATTCTTGACCATGCTTTCCAACTTTCTATCGAGACTCCCAAGTAGCGGGTCCGATCTCGGCGACAACCAGTCGCGTGGACTTCCTTATCGAGACTCCCAAGTAGCGGGACCGATATCGGGACTTCCTTATCGAGACTCCCAAGTAGCGGGACCGATCTCGGCGACAACCAGTCGCGTTCCTTTGAACCCAGGGAACGACTACTAAGTAGTCTTCCAGCTTAACTTGAACATAACGTGTTCTTTTGTCCGTGGCATGCTTATCTTTAACCCAACAGTGGCTCGTGCCTTAGACAGACCTTGTTCTCTAGGCGACGCTATCGCTCAAGTCACATACTTATATGACGAGCCTTAAGATCGTGGGACTATGTGACTTGACAACCGCAGAAAGAGCGGGACAGTGCTAGAAATGGCTTTAATAGCCCAGCAAAACTCTTGTCTAACTTATTCGGACAACAACTTGACGAGCAAAGGCTACGCCAAGCTTCGCATCGAGGGAACGTGCTATGCACGCGGTCGAGTTGAACAACCAAGCTCTTTAGGTGCCAAGACTTACGCCACAAGCCGTGCTCTGCAACGTGCACTGTAACTTAACCCGTGGGACGAGTAAGGCAATGCCAAGTCCTGGACGATGGGACCGTGCATGCTTTATCAAGCATTTACACGGGCGACGCTTATGGCTTGGGCTAATTCCAGCATTGTAGCAACTTAGCAACTTAGACCAACTTCCTTCTCCCAAGCTACGGAACGAAGGACCGAGTGTCATTTTGAAAGCACGCTGAGCAATACTTCTAAGCCGACCGTGGGACCTTTCCATATTCTAACTGTCTGACCCAAGTTGGGATTATTCTCTTAGCTATGTGGATGCGTCTTTTTTATTATCAAGCCTACTTGTGCATTTGAAAGCTTTCGTTTTATTAGTGTGAAGGCCAAGCTGAGGCAAGTTCACCGAAGCCACCCACCTGAGCGAGTCTTCGAGCAAGCCGTTGCGTGGCTAAGTCCGAACGCCGTTGGCGTTTCGATTCCTCCGATTGACTGAGCGGGACGGGGCACTACATCATATACCACTCAGAAAAAGTTTCGTACTCGAAACTAACTAAGTACTTACTCATCGACGTATCACTTTATTCAACATTCTATAACTCTCGCACACACTACGCCTATGCGTTTCTTCAATCCGAGCCACGCTCGCACTACCATCAATCTTTCCTTCAAAACACGATTTCAAAATCATCGATACTTTTCTATTCCTCAAGTCTCACTTGAATTCAACGTATCACTTGGTTGGATCGTGCACATATTCCAGGCGTCCCCGAAATACATGATTTTCAGGCAAGTCGCGTGATAGAGAATTCATCATTCTCACTCGAGTCGCATCGTGCACATATTCAGGCGTCCCTGAAATATATGCATGTCAGCCGAGTTTCGTGAGGGGTATTTTCACGTTCTAGAATCATTCTATCCGTCCATACCAATCCTCAAGATCAATCATTCCAATGCTAACTCTTGTAACATGGACGTCTCGCCTAACCCGCTAGGCCATCTCTCAAGGCTAAAGTCAATGTCAGGATTGGAATCATAGTTTTCCAACAATAATGCCAACATTGACCCCAATCCTAGGGTCAAACCAAGTTGATAGTACAGAGTTTTCTACCCAAGCTCGCGTCACTCAGATTTCTAAACATCGAGCATACATCTCTCCTATTCACACTTGCAACACTTAGTCCAAGGGGTCCGAGTCATTCAGCAAAGCCATCCTACCCTGAATCAGGTTCAACCATTTCTCGACATATCAATATCGTTCATCCAACATGCAATTCACATAGTCTATCTCTTCGAACACATCCAATATAATCCATCTATCCATTCCTTCCAAGTCAAGCACATTATGACACGACTTGTCACTAAACCATAATTCCCATTCCATATTCCCTAAGTTGACTATCACAATTCACGTAATCGATCATAAGGTCGTCTGACCTTAATAATATGATACGCCCCAATCTCACGCGAGTCCGATTATCCACGGTGGACATGAAATCACCATGCACTGCTTCCGTGGGATAATCATCCTCATCGGGACGTAACTCTTGCATTGAGTCTAGACTAATTCATTCTCGATACGCAGATTGGATCTACTCAATCCTCAAGTTTACTCAATCATCAATCACAAGTCCGATCAATCCTGGAATCCATCTTCGCCTCAAACCACAAGTCGAAGCAATCCAAATTGTCACATCTTGATTTTTCGAGTTCGATCGTTCCTGCGACATGAATCACCATGTCCGCGCTCACGCGGAACGATCGTCCCCAAATCTGACGTAACGCATGGGCGAGGCTGGAGTTGCGCTCGCACAAGACAAGAACGTCGACATTATGGTTATCGGCATAACCATCAAAACACAATCATTTTCATCCAACATTCACTTCAATCAAAATCCCAAGTGTAGCATCCATCGAAACAATAACATTTTGCACGATCGTCATTCCTCGAATCAAAGTACTCCCGAGTTATCGCATATCGATCTTTGATACGCCTCAATACCATCGATGATATGCATAACCTGACGATCTTCATTTGCAACAAATTTCGAGTCGTGCGACTAATGCTATTGTCCGAACTGGACAATCTCCTCAATATTCAAGATCAATTTCGATCGTTATCCCCCAAACCCGTTACATGTTCAATTCGTCCAAAATCAAAATTACGTGTACTCGTCTGACTATCTTAAGTCATCCAACAACATATTTCCTCAATTCATGTTGTCTTATTTCTAACAAAAGTCATCGAGCAACATCGATTCACATCCTTAGAGTCATTCTCGAATATTCGAATCATTTTCATGCACGCTATCGTCCAATCGTGCTAACTTTTGTATACGATTCATATCGATTTCCTCGATCAAGTCATCCGTTCGTACACCTTAACTTTTCCTCGATTTAGTTTATCTTTTTCCTTATCACTTGCATTTCGCGCTCAATGTAAATTCCAATCCCGTGCGCGTCGATTCTAATTCTGTTCGAATCAACTCGTCAAAATTTTCAAGATTATAACTTACTCAATGATACTCGATCTAAGGCTTTGCATACATACGACGCTTGCTGATAGACTCATTGGCATCCCGTATCCTCAATCGTTCGACATCCCCGAAGCTATCCCATACACCACTCGGGGATGAAGTTATTCAACAAATCCTCAAAACAAGTTTCGAATCATACTTCGGATTTTCATTCGAGCCCAAGCACACTCATCTATATCACATCGACGATAACATCGTCTAATGGTACCCCTATCGATAGTCATCCCGTATACTCAATCGAGTCTAACTCATTGTCGTCCGACACAATTTGAATCCCACACTCGACTTTGCTAAAGTGGACACGATTCTTTGGTGTATATGTCCAGTCCGACTTAGCCAACCGTTCTTTACTTGAACTTTTGTTCAACCAAATTTCTTTCGTGCGATTTTGCAAAATATTTAGACTTATTGTATGGACATGTCGTAGGACATTTGAGAGAGCGCACCAACGATACCGACTCGAGGAAACAACATCAGAGTTTGCGGAACATCGGAGTTAAATAATTCAATCGAAAGTCCAAGGACGTAAATGCGTGCTCTGATACCATTATGTCATGTCCCGCTCCCGCAGGAGCGATCGTCCTCGCGAAGGCGTGATGCCGCGTGAGGCTAGATTGCGCTCACGCAAGGCAGGTCCATAACGGCCGATTACATGCTAAGCGATGGGGGTCGTCGCACAGAAGTCCCAGCAGAAACATTGAATAGTCAGCAACGGAAATTGGAAGCAAGACACAAGTCATGCAAAATACTCTTTTATTGATATTGAACAAAGATTACAATATGGGCACTAGGCTAAATTACAAGTCTCTCAAGCTCACTTTTTTCTCATATTACAAGTCACTCTGCTCTCTCTCATTTCTCAATACAAGCTTCAAGGCGACGGGTGACAGATTCCGTTGAATGGCGATGTCCATACATTATGTTCTGTATAAGTCCTGACTCCATGCTGTCGCACGCCTCGAAACGCTAAGGAACTCCGTGCCTCGACGCATCCAAGCGAGCTCCGCGCCATCGGACTTCTACCTGTGCCTGCACATAAAAACTGTGTGGGTGTCAGTACTTAAATGTACTGGTGGAGTGAGCTCCTCGTCCACCCGTACAAAACCGATACGTTCATTTACTTTGTGCATCTTAATTCCCTTTTTGATTGTCTTGCTAGTCTTGCCTTAGGATCAATTTTAGGACAAAGATGCCTTGGCCTATACTTGGCAACACAACGACATGGTCGTGCTATACTCTATTCATGGCTTCAATATATTCGAGGCAATGTCTCGCCGAGTGGAAACTTATGCAACTATGCCGTGCCAAGACTTTCACTTGTTTTTCATGTGCCTCTAGACCATTCTCGTGCCAATGACGTCAAGGGGACGACTCGTGCTGGTCGTGCCAATAGACTTGATCATGCCTTAAGATCGAGGCCATGCCTCCCAAGGCTCAACCAGACTTAACCAACTTGCCTTACGGTCCTTCTTGACTTAACTCGAGACGACTCGATGACGATGCCACATTCATGCCGAAGCACGTGTCCTTGCTATAGCCAAATCTTAGGCTCCAGAATGGTGTTGCAACCGTGCACACCTAGTCCGCGCCGATTCAAGGTTATCGCTTGCTACAATTACGCCTTGTTAACCCAACTCGTAACTTGCTAGTACTCGACGCAATTCAAAGGCATATACGCGGATAACCGCTCTTATGCCGACACATCTATATGAGTGGTCACTAGCAATGTAAAGCTATCCTGGAACTTTGCATACGGTGACCATCCGCGTGCGAGGTACGAGCTCCCACCAATGACCCGCAGCGTATATTGTAACGATTCAATTCAATCGAGTCGTACCGTCGATGAAGGCCGTACAATATCTGCAATTCCTCCTAGGCCGACACGAACCCGGCGTCCCGGGATCGTTCGAGGAATTCACCTTGCGCGCAAGTTGTCCAATGATCATGCAAGATTCAACTCGATCTACCAAGTCCTTCCTTATTCTTGACCATGCTTTCCAACTTTCAATCGAGACTCCCAAGTAGCGGTACCGATCTCGACGACAACCAGTCGCGTGGACTTCCTTATCGAGACTCCCAAGTAGCGGGACCGATCTCGGGACTTCCTTATCGAGACTCCCAAGTAGCGAGACCGATCTCGTGACTTCCTTATCGAGACTCCCAAGTAGCGGGACCGATCTCGGCGGCAACCAGTCGCGTGCCTTTGAACCCAGGGAACGACTACTAAGTAGTCTTCTAGCTTAAATTGAACATAACGTATTCCTTTGTCCGTGGCATGTTTATCTTTAACCCAACTGTGGCTCGTACCTTAAACAGACCTTGTTCTCTAGGCGACGCTATCGTTCAAGTCACATACTTATATGACGAGCCTTAAGATCGTGGGACTATGTGACTTGACAACCGCAGAAAGAGCGGGACAGTGCTAGAAATGGCTTTGATAGTCCAGCAAACTCTTGTCTAACTTATTCGGGCAACAACTTGACGTGCAAAGGTTACGCCAAGCTTCGCATCGAGGGAACGTGCTATGCACGCGATCGAGTTGAACAACCAAGCTCTTTAGGTACCAAGACTTACGCCACAAGCCGTGCTCTGCAACGTGCATTGTACTTAACCCGTGGGACGAGCAAGGCAATGCCAAGCCCTGGACGATGGGACCGTGCATGCTTTATCAAGCATTTACACGGACGACGCCTATGACTTAGGCTAATTCCAGCATTGTGACAACTTAGCAACTTCCTTCTCCCAAGCCACGGGACGAAGGCCTGAGTGTCATTTTGAAAGTACGCTGAGCAATACTTCTAAGCCGACCGTGGAACTTTTTCATATTCTAACTGTCTGATCCAAGTTGGGATTATTCCCTTAGCTATGTGGATGCATCTCTTTTATTATCAAGCCTACTTGTGCATTTGAAAACTTTCGTTTTATTAGTGTGAAGGCCAAGCTGAGGCAAGTTCACCGAAGCCACCCACCTGAGCGAGTCTTCGAGCAAGCCGTTGCGTGGCTAAGTCCGAACGCCGTCGGTGTTTCGATTCCTCCGATTGACTGAGCGGGACGGGGCACTACAGCCTAGGCGGCGCCTAGGCGGTAGGCGGTCTCTCTTCGCACCGCTTTTCTGTAGGCGGTGGAGTAGGCGGCTGGTGCGTAGACGGAGCAATACCTAACAAGATATTTTGGCCAAAAAAGTTTACTAAACATTATAGGCCTATGGTTCACTTTTACAAAACTAAAACTTTATAAATCTTTGTTCTACAACTTAGTTATGTATGGAACACCCTTAAAATATGCATATTATGCAAAAAAATGGTGAAGTAGTAAAAAATGTTCAAAATGTATTGACCACCTAGGCGGCCTAGGCGGTAGACGGACTCTCTCCGATGCGCAAACGCCTACCGCCATTTAGAACCTTGAATAACGGACATATTGGTGGCGATGCCTTAAAAATGGGATTATTTATTGGATGCCGTAAAGGTTTATAGGGAAAGATCATATCATAATAAAGGGATATACCACTCCATGCTTTAAGACTATAAAAAAACTAAATGACTTATCTCTGCTGTTCATCACTAAAGAGGATATTTGTCAGTATCTGGAAAAAGAAAAGCTAGTTGGTCATAGACTCAATGATTTCTACCATATTTGTATAAAGATAAAATGAAAATAAATAAACATAATGGTATTAAAAAACAGAATCAGTAGTCCAATATATATATATATATATATATATATATATACTCAACATCAATGTTAACGAAAAATGCTATAAACATAAATGAGCAAAGTTATAAACTAGTATGGAAAGATATATTACAACATTAATAAAACATATCTATGTCCAAACTCGAGTTCGGAACCAGAGAAAGCTATATTACAACGTTAATAAAACATATCTATGTCCAAACTCGAGTTCGGAACCAGAGAAAGCTATATTACAACGTTAATAAAACATATCTATGTCCAAACTCGAGTTCAGAACCAGAGCAAGCTTAACGTAGTAAATTATGACAAATTAATGACACAAGCAAAGGCCAATAGCTGACAAAGTATTTAACTAGTACATATCTTAACCAAATATGAAAGCATACTTCATCCATCTTTTCTCCCCATTCATTTTCTTTGGATTTAGTCTTGTTTAATCGTCAGAAACTATTTGGCTCTTCTTCCTTTGTAGAATCACTATGATCATCTGGTATCTTCTTTAGTATCTCTCTTGGGTGCTGACCTCTTTCCTTTCGAAGGTGGAGCTTTTTGTCTTCTACTCTTTTAGTACGAACCTATTTAGTTTCATTTGTAATTGCAGTGGCTTTAGAACTTCTCCTTCGCTCTTGACTTTTTTTAATTGGCTTCCAGGTCAATACTTCCCCAGAAAACCCCTCATCATGACTACCTTCACCATCAGAAATTGAACCAATGGCTTTTGGTGTCTTAGAAGGCTTCATCTATTTCAATGACCTTTCCTTCATTAAAATTCCTTGTGGCAAGATATCTTTATTTTATTTGGAACTTTGTCTTAACAAAGATTAGGTCCTTCAATCACATATTACTTATTACGTTTCTTCTCTTTGTATGTTGTATGCATCTATAATTAGGAAAGAGACGGCCATTTAGCTTAATCGTAATTCAAAACCTAGGCAACATCCATAAAACATGCCTATTACTATGTTTGATGTTCCTGCTTTGAGTTAGTGCAAAATCATGATTCTCAAGCTCAGCATGCCCAAATCGGGAGCTTCAGTCCAGTGTTATTTTCACCAAATAACTAATAAGCAAGCATAATAAATATATCAATTTAACCGTGCTATTGGTCGATTGTCAATTTTGGTATGTTGGTAAACTTATGTAAGAGCACTATTGAGACTCCGCCTCTTTTCTCTCTCCCAGACGAGTCTTATGGATAATGACAGAAAAATATTTAGCCATTAAGCTTGTCTTGTGTATTTTCCTTATATTCTTCATGCATTGAACCACTCCTTCCATGATTATCACATCCTATTCAATTGTTTCCATTAGAGTAATATAAGTCAATAATCGAGAAGTATCCCGTCCTTAGAAGCCATAAACTCCTAGAAGGTCAAGGAATCTCAGTAAAAATTTCGATTCGGCGGTTCTTACTTGGGAGCTTGTTGGGAGCTCGCTTCCCCGATGACAGAAGCTCGTTCTCCGACGACTGAAGCGCGTTTCTCCGACGACATTAGCTCTTCCCATATTATGACCATAATTTTAAAAGAGGACTTAAATTTTGGAAAGAAAGTTAGAAGTTTTTTAATACACGTTTATCAAAGTACCAAGAAACTAAAGATTATTTACCCTGACATCATGCGAATGTTCTCTCGGTAATTTTGAACTGAACTTTATAAATTCTAATAAATATTAAGATATTTATAAGTTTTGATAACAATAATTAGTATTCACAGTTTTTATTAGCGCACACTCCCAACTTTAAGACTCTTCTAAGTAGTCGCGTTCCCCCGCTCCCGCCTCCGCCTCCGCTTCCGTCCCCTCATCCACTTATGGCTTCTAAGGCCTAGTGCCTAGATGTTGCCTGGGCCGATTTTTAGAACAGTGATTGGTTTAACAGATGGTTAGATGAGTTCCTCATCTTGGACTGGCCTGTTTAGGCTTTAAATTGATGAATGGCACTGTTTATCGTTTGAGGCAGATTTTGATAGCATGGTTCAAAATTCTCAAAACCACGCATCATTGTCTGACCAAAGTAAAACCTTTAAAGATGTCTTACCTTTGCCATTCTGGAAAAAACTAATATTTGGGTTGGACATGTCCAAACCTTTTTTATTGTCAATTGAAAGGCATCCATGTGCCATCTCAGTTTCTTATGTCAAATGTATGTTTTTAGTCCATTCAAAGGATGATCTGTAACATCCGTTCTTAACTGCTACATCTTAAAACATCACACTTTTTGGGTATGTTTTGTCTGGACCAAGCGATTGATAATAGATGGCTTTTCAATTGTAGAAATAGTGAGGCAATTCTGTACAATATTTAGGAGTCCGAGAAATATACAAGATACTGTTTATGCTTGGGCTTTTGAAATCCCTGTGAAGAGTGGACCATCCACTTTGGTGGTCTACTTTGTACTTTGATTGACGAGTACAACTGGACAGGATTACACCATCTCCCATGGATGAGTTAATATAATTCTATAACTTTTTTCAGATTCTTTTTCCATTTTAATCAATTGTGAGAAACCGGGGTTAGATAACATGCGCTAGAGGTTCTAAGTTCGGAACAATGTGTGATTTACTTAGAGGTATGAAATTGAATTTGTTACCATCAATTTTAGGACGTTTTAGTACAATCTGTTATGTTGCAAACATTATAATTTGGAAATTTGAAACTTTGATGCTTTTCCTTGGCGTCATCTTTTACTTGAGCTGTTATTCTCTTTTAAATGGAAGTTTGAGACTACTATGTGTTAGTCAAGTAACATTTTGTGAGTTGGCTTTGGGGATACTTATTTGCATTTGTGCATTTTTGGTCATTCGAGCCTTTTTTTTACATTATTTGCAGTTCTGTCATTATTTTACATCCTCATGCCCCATGGAGAAATCTGACATTACGTGCATGATTGTGTGTGGGCAAATTTTATTGTTTTGGAATTTCTTCTGTGATCATTCTTATTCTCCTCCATTTTTTATACATGATTATTTTCAGATGGTTGGAAGGGATTGTCACTGAAAAATTCCAAGGAGATGAAACAAAACTGACTGTGCATTTTCCAGGTTTGTTCATTCATATGCAGGCATAATGATTAATTCTCTGAAACATCGTGTGTTTCCTTGTTGCATTCATACATTAATGATCTACCTGCATGTTATTGCATATAATTCTGTCATACAACATGGTATATATGAGTATCTAGCTAATGGGAAACAAGAGAAAACCAATGAAGTCTATAGTTCACTATAACAAAAGCCATACAAGAGCATGACTAATTAAGTATATTCCTTGTAGGAGATGTTGCTTAGTTCAGGCACTTATTTTAGCCTTGTTCAGAATTGACTATTTTCAGTAAAACTACATTTTATGCAACAAAAATCTTATATTTTTTGTGGAGTGTCTAGAAAAATATGGGTCAAGGGTTGTAATTTCTTTCTGATGTTCACTTCAATTTAATAGTAGAAAGTAGAGAGATGGTGATTCATAACATTCTAGTTAATTTAGATTGGGTTGGCTCCAGGATGTAGCATCCTTAGCAAGTTGTGACGGCCACTTCTGATAGCAGAAAGTCAAAAGAGTTGATAGAAAGAACCACATTCACATGGCAATCAGTTTATGGTTCTCTATGGACTCGAACGAAATAAAAATATGTAACTGTAAGCTTTAGTTTATTATGGTGCTGTAGTCACGCACATTTTTTGGACAATAACCTGACATCTAGAGTACCTTATTTATTTTTAATTAATCAATCTGTAATCACACTCTTCCCATTTAGAGTGTGGAACATCAGACCTTTATTATATGTTTAGGCTTAATTGCACTTTGATACCCTCAACTATTTCAGTTTTTCAACTTAATATCCTAAACTTTTTTACTCAACAACTCGATACCCTCAACTATTTTAGTTTTTCAACTTAATACCTAAAACCAAAAAAATTCCGAAACTACCCTTGGCTCCCTCCCTCTCTCCCCATCCACCCCCTCCCCTCCCTCTCCGCCGATGCCCCCCTCCCTCTCTGGCGAATTTTTGGACAATAACCTGACATCTAGAGTACCTTATTTATTTTTAATTAATCAATCTGTAATCACACTCTTCCCGTTTAGAGTGTGGAACATCAGACCTTTATTATATGTTTAGGCTTAATTGCACTTTGATACCCTCAACTATTTCAGTTTTTCAACTTAATACCCTAAACTTTTTTACTCAACAACTCGATACCCTCAACTATTTTAGTTTTTCAACTTAATACCTAAAACCAAAAAATTTTTGAAACTACCCTTGGCTCCCTCCCTCTCTCTCCCCATGCACCCCCTCCTTCTCCGCCGATGCCCCCCCCCTCCCTCTCCGCCGATGCTCCCCCCTCCCTCTCCGGCGGTCGATGCCCCCTCCCCCCCTCTGGCGGTGCGCGAGGAGGGGGCACGGGTGTAGGAGGGGTGGGGTGGGGGCGGCCGACGGCGAGAGGGGAGGGGAGGGTGCGGGTGGCCGGAGGGGGGAGCGGGGGGGGGGGTGCGGACGGGGCAGAGAGGAGGAGGGAGCTGGGGGGTGGCTGGAGGGGGGAGGGGGGAGGGGCGGAGGTGGGTGGCCGGAGGGGGGGAGAGCGGGGAGGGAGGGGTGTAGGTTGGGGGGTAATATTAAATTTTGAGCAGAAGCATTATTGTCCAAAAAAAATTCAGGGTATCAAGTTGAAAAAAAAAAATTCAGGTATCAAGTTGAAAAACTGAAATAGTTGAGGGTATCAAAGTGCAATTAAGCCATATGTTTATATTATATACGTTGGGATCTTAGCTTTAGGTGTTCTTGGCTAAAGGCTTACCCTTTTCTTAATTAAAGAAAGATTAGTGAACTTGTAAACGTTTCCAAACTTTTCTTGTCCAACTATCTGACCACAGCAAGCAAAGCGTGATCAAGTATCCAAAATATCGAACTTCTGGCTGATCGAGTGATTGTTATATTTACTTGTAAAGTGTAACACTCTAACAGACATATTCTGAGATGGGGGAAACACTGCTCGACCTTTCCCCACAAGTGAGAGAGGTCGGTCCTTGGTCACGTGGTATCTACAGGAAGGTAATTGATGCTGGAGGGGATTAAGGGGAGGTTTTCTAAACCCTTTTTTCGGGTTAGTCTTGTTAATCCAAATCATGGAAAACCCTACTTATATTTTATCTCTCACACCCCTTAGAAAGGGGGGTTCCCGTCTGTCACGCCTCGCTTCCGTAGGAGCGATCGTCCTCGCTAAGGCGTGATGTCGCACGAGCCTAGATTGCGCTCGTGCAAGGCAGTTTCATAACGGCCGATTACAGCGGCTGCGACGGGGTCGTCGCACAGAAGTCCCAAGCAAAAATATTGAAACATGCATCGAAAATTTAGAAGCAACACACAAGTTATTCAAAAGTGCTCTTTATTGATATTGAACAATAAGATTACAATGGAGCGCAAGGCCCTGATTACAAGTCTCTCAAGCTCACTTTTCTCTTATTTTACAAGTCACTCTGCTATATCTCATCTCTCGATACAATGCTTCAAGGCGACGAGTGCAGATTCTGCAGGATGGCGATGTCCATACATTATGTCCTGTATAAGTCTTGACTCCACGCGGCCGCATGTTTCGAATCGCCAAGGAACTCCGTGCCTCGACGCATCCAAGCGAGCTCCACGCCACGAGCTTCTACCTGTGCCTGCACATGAAAACTGTGTATGTGTCAGTACTCAACTGTACTGGTGGAGTGAGCTCCTCGCCCACCCATACAAAATCGACACGTTCATTTACTTTGTGCAGCTTAATCCCTTTTTGATTGTCTTGCTAGTCTTGCCTTAGGATCAATTTTAGGACGGACGTCTTGGCCTATACTTGGCGACGCAACGACAAGGTCGTGCGATACTCTATTCGTGACTTCCATATATTTGAGGCAGTGCCTCGCCGAGGAGCAACTTATGCAAACTCGGCCGTGCCAGGACCTTCACTTGTTTTTATGTGCCTTTAGACTATTCTTGTGCCAACGACGTCAAGGTAACGACTCGTGTTGGTCGTGCCAATGGACTTGATCGTGCCTTAATAAAAAGACCGAGGCCGTGCCTCCCAAGTATCAACTCGACTTAACCAACTTGCCTTACGGCCCTTCATGACTTAACCCGAGACGAGGCCACATCCATGCCGAAGCACATATCCTTGCTCTAGCCAACTCTTAGGCTCTAGAATAGTGTTGCAACCGTGCACACCCTAACCCGTGCCTGATTCAAGGTTAGCGCTTGCTATAAGCGTAACTTGTTAACCAAACTTGTAACTTGCTAGTACTCGACGCAATCCAAAGGCATACACGCGGATAGCCGCTGTTGCCGACACATCTATATGAGTGGTCACTAGCAATGTCAAGCTATCCTGGATCTTTTGCATACGGTGACCATTCGCGTGGCGAGGTATGAGCTCCCACCGAATAATCCGCAGCCTATATTGTAACAGTTTACTTCAATCGAGTCGTACCGTCGATGAAGGCCGTGTCGTACGGTCGATGAAGGCCGTACAATATCTGCAATTTCTCCTAGGCCGACACGAACCGGCGTCCCGGGATCGCTCGAGGAATTTCGTCCTTGCGCGCAAGTTGTCCAATGACCATGTAAGACTCAACTCGATCTACCAAGTCCTTTCTTAATCATGACCATGCTTTCCATCTTTCTATCGAGACTCCCAAGTAGCGGGACCAATTTTGCGTGATTCCTTGTCGAGACTTATCGAGACTCCCAAGTAGCGGGACCGATCTCGTGAACGAGACTTATCGAGACTCCCAAGTAGCGGGACCGATCTCGTGAACGAGACTTATCGAGACTCCCAAGTAGCGGGACCGATCTCGTGTGCTTCCTTATCGAGACTTAGCGAGACTTCCAAGTAGCGGGACCGATCTCGTGAACGAGGTTTATCGAGACTCCCAAGTAGCAAGACCGATCTCGTGAACGAGACTTATCGAGACTTCCAAGTAGTGGGACCGATCTCGTGTGCTTCCTTATCAAGACTTAGCGAGACTCCCAAGTAGCGGGACCGATCTCGTGAACGAGGCTTATCGAGACTCCCAAGTAGCAGGACCGATCTCGGCGACAACCAGTCGCGTGAACTTCCTTTGTCCGTGGCATGCTTTTCACTAAACCGATCGTGGCTTGTGCCTTAGACAGACCTTATTCTCTAGGCGACGCTATCGCTCAAGTCACGTACCTTATATGACGAGCCTTGTTCTCGTGGGACTAAGTGACTTGGCAACCGCAGGAAACATGGGACAGTGCTAGAAATGACTTAGATCGACCGGCATAACTTTGCCTAACTTAATCGTGCAATGACTTGACGAACAAAGGCTGCGTCGAGCTTCGCATCGAGAGAACGTGTCGTGCACGCGATCGACTTGAACAACCAAATTCTTGGGTGCCTAAACTTAAGCCACAAGCCGTGCAATACGACTTAACCCACGGTACATGCGAAGGCTATGCCAAGCCTTGGACGGCGGGACCGTGCATGCATTATCAAGCATTTACGCGGGCGACGCCTATGACTTAGGCTAATTCGAGCGTTGTGATAACTTAGCAACTTAGGCCAACTTCCTTCTCCCAAGCCACGGGACGAAGGACCGAGTGTCATTTTGAAAGCACGCTGAGCAGACTTTTAGCAGACCGTGGGACCGTTTTCCATGTTCTAACACATTCCGACCCGTCGGGATTATTCCCTTAGCTATGTGGATGCGTCTCTTTTATTATCAAGCCTAACTTGTGCAAGTTGAAAACATACGATTTATTATGTGAAGGCAAAGATGAGGCAAGTTCACCGAAACTATCCCACCTGAGCGAGGAGTCGCCTCGACCGAGCTGGTCTTCGAGCAGCCGTTGCAAGGCTAAGTTCGAACGCCGTCGGCGTTTTGATTCCTCCGATTGACTGAGCGGGACGGGGCACTACACCGTCAACCTAACTTCACACTTTTTAGTATCCCAACTCGAAAGATCTCGTTTATTTTGTGTGTTCCACAACAAGATCTCTATTTAAGTGTTGATATCAATTCCTTACGTCTGAGCCCGCTCTTAATATAGAGGAATTGCTGGTCGATTTCCTTAAGCATGTCCTTTCTTTCAATATTTTTATGGTATCGTGTTTTCTGGTGTTTTCTTTATGTCTCAAACAGTATTTCCTATTGTACTCGGCATATTGGATTGTACTAGACGACAAGTGCATTATGTATAATTTTGTTTTTGTAGCTGGAGACGATTCTTCTGTTGTTCGAGCTTGGGATCTCCGACCATCACTCGTTTGGAAGGACGGTCAGTGGACAGAGTGGTTGCGAGCAAGGGGAAATACACTTTGTCCTTATGAGGTTCCAAATTTTTCTTCAATTTTTTTTTACTCTTCTTTTCTTGTGTACTCTGATGCCTGGTTTATTAGTTTTGTCAACTCACTTATGTCTCTTATGACTATTAGGGTGATACGCCAAAGGAAAAACGACTGAAGTTAGGCAGGTCTGAAGCCAATTTTGATGGAGAGTTCGAAGGAAGAGGAATAGGAAAGCTGTGGGAGAAAATTCCCCTCGAGGATCCTGGACATACTGAGGAGTCAATACCCCTTAATTTATCTGCAAAAGATGCAGTATTTTCTGTTGGAAGGAATGTGAGGGAGGAGAGTATTTCTGATGCACTTAAGGTAAAACAGACCGGCTTCCAAAAAGAACGATCAAGGGTAGTCTTTGGTGTTCCAAAGCCTGGAAAGAAAAGGAAATTTATGGAAGTAAGCAAACATTATGTTACAGATAATAAGACAGACAAGAAAACTGATGGGAATGATTCCCTTAAGTTCGCAAAATATTTGATGCCACAGCAATCTCGACTGTGGAAAAATACTTCTAAGGTGGAACCTAAAGGAAAACCGGCTGGTGAATTGAATAAAACCAGGGGTATTAAATCTGTGAAATCTCAAACCATTCAGACTAGAAGTACAAGTGAGAAGGATATCTCTTCACTCTCGACTACTTCTGTTTCCAACAGAGGAGACAGCTCTCGTGGTGCTTTACATAATCTCATAGCTGGTATCAGTGAGAAAAGTACTTTAGAAAAGAACCCTGTAGAGGTTGTTTCCTTCCCTAGCAGTCTTGGAACATCAGCCAGCCTGTCTCTGGATTCCTGCGGGCAAGCTTTATCAGGTGTCCCTGCTGCCAAGAAGAAGTCAACATCAGCTGCCGAGGGTGATTCTGGGGCAAAAGGAAGGTCTACATCTTCTGTTGATAAGCGGCATAAGCCTACGAGGAGCGAAGACAAGGGAGAGAATTCTGTTAAGGAAATACCCGATTCCACAGAACCAAGGAGATCCAACCGTAAAATTCAACCTACCTCAAGGGTAAGTTTGTTTCCTTTCTTACACTTTCACTTTTGCACTGGTGGCCTACCATGAAATTGGTTTTAATTACTATGCTCTCCAAGACATAAGATGCTTTATCATATTTGCAGCTTTCAATTGTTTCTTTATAAATGACTTCCTATAGACATAAATATTAAAGTAATGTCTTCAGTCACATTTATTTTGGATACACTGAAATCTTAGCATAACCATCATATCTATCAGTTCATTTTGTTCTCTTTGTTCTTGATAAATGATAATTCTGGTAGAAACAATCATGTTCATATCTCACCAAAGTTAATTGTGTTCACATAATTGGCTTTTGCAATATCCATAGCCTATGCAAGATTTGCTCAGTTTTAGATTTTACTTTCTTGGGAGACACAAAACACACATACGTAAGCTAATTTTCACTTAAATACACCGAACAATCAAATTTTGTACTTTAATACCCTAAACTATTTTTAAGCAAGTTAATACCCTATTCTTTTTAAGTTCTGCGAAAGTTGCTCCCTCCATTAGTATCTCATCTGAATTAATGGTCAGACGCAAAACATATGATCATTCATGACCTTTTTGTCCATAAATAGTTTATTTTTTAATTTATATTACAAATTATTATCTTCTCCCTAGTATCTAATTCCAAATCCTAGCCCCGCCCCCAACTCTTCCCCTCCACCTCGCCCCCACTACACTGCCGACGTCACTACTGCACTTGTTCTCTGCTCCCCTCCACGCTAGAGTGTGGACGACCAGAGGGTTAGCCAGCCCCTATACAGGGAAGAAGATGATTTATTTTGAATGGAAAAAAGAAGGAAAAAAGTGTTTTTTAGATTTCTTTTTAATAAAATTTTAGGAAAGTTTAAAGGAAGAACTAAATATCGTCGGGGCAATGGTCATGTTCCCCTTAAGTGCAAAGTAAACTATAGTTCAGGGTATTGAAGCAAAAAAAAAAGTTGAGGGTATCAATTTGCCAAAAGGAGGCATTGGGAGGGTATTTAAAATGCCAAAAGTCAAAAGTATTAAAGTGAAAATTAGCCAATTATATTTATTAATATAAAGAGAATTTAGGCACGTAATACATGTGTATCAAAGTGAGAAAAAACCCGTTATAGTATGCATGCATTGTTGCATTTACAACTATATCTTGCATGGTTTAAAATTTAAATTTAAATTTCTAAAATTTTGGTGGACTTCTGAACTTTTTGCATAATGGCGGTCGATGCCCTCACCAATATGATGACAGAATGCCTCACCAATATGATGACATCTGCAAATTGCTGTTGTAGTTAAATAGTTATATGCTTTATCTGAAGGATGTGGTTGAAGTTGTTGAATCGTCCTTCCCATATATTGGGGGTATGGCTACATACACCGACACGTATCTTACTCTCTTTCCTTATCATATCTGATAAAATGCATGATCAATGCGTTCCAAAATGTTGTAAACTATGATATATTGTAAATATGCTCAAGTTCAATGCCTAAAATGTGTGTATAGTGTATACTAGTAAGTGTATAGAAGATACAATGCCTAGGAGATGCAAATGTGAGAGTGGGTAATTAGGAGGCAAGCAATATGGAGATTGCTTTAATTGATAGCTTTAAAGTAACTCTTGGACATTTCTGATGTGATAAATGCTTATTATTATTATTATTATTTTTAATTGAGTAAAACAGGTAAGCACTAAACCATGATCACCTTGTGTAGTACTCAATCAGATATCATTGCTAATCTCAAAATCAATACCCTTACGGCATAAGCATCATACCGAACTCAAGTGACCCTAGTGGTCAATGAGGAGAGGTATAAGGTTGAGGGGCAGCTGGGTGGCAGCCGGTCTCAGGATCGAGCCACGTATACCCTTACAGCATAAGCATGATGCTGTCCAAAAACCCTACTTGTTGACCTTGTCCAACACAAACATAAAAGCTATTACATTTTGATTAACAAAACAACTTAGCAATTTGGGGACTACTAGAAGTTTGGTCCAAAAGAAACTTAAGTTTTAAGCATAGTTTGCAGTATCTGCCGATACCTATCCGAAACGGCCGATACCGATAGAGTTTGACATGTCCCGATCTGATACCGACCGATACTCGATACTAATTGATACCGACATTTAGGGTATCTTTTCCAGTCAATTCGGATAAAAAAAATTGAACGAAAATCTATCAGCAAGGACGTAAAAGCATAATAAAATTGTAAAAGCATGTAAGAGAAGATATCTTATTGATCGCATGTAGACAAGTCAGCAAGGGTGACTACTATTTCATTCAATTTCAAAATTACTAAGAAACAACACTGGAAATACTTAAAATTATGCCTAAATGTATAAAATATATTTTCTAAAATGTTAATAATAATAATAATTTGTTTTCTAATACCAAAAATTTGATACTCCGATCATAAACCGCTGATAATGCCAATACCGCCGATCCTGGTACTCATAGGAATAGTCCGGTATTGATACCGATCCTGCGAACCTTTGTTCTAAGCTCTCTTTAAACTCCCTCTTCTTGATCTATTAAGCATCATGTTCTCCCAGAGTAGTAGGGCCAGAAGCATCTACCATAGCCCTTATGATGGCTGAATCTCTTTCGCAAGTTATCACACTTTAAATAGTTGCCACCAACACAGCTCCCTTCTTACCAGTAGATAAGGAACCTGTCCAAAATTGAATAAGGAGATAATATTAACAAAAATATTAACCACAATACTCTTTTTGTTCAAAATCTACAATTTTCTTTCCCTTTGTATGTTCCAAACAGTACTGTCCATTGAAATATCCCACAATCTGCATAACTAGTAGAATATGTTTTTCTCTCCAACTACACCAAGAATGCACTGAATCCTAGATGACTTTAATATTCCAAAAGGCTAATTTTCTCTCTCTAAATATACATAGAATAGTTGCACTCAACAACGATGTTGAAGCAGTTTCATTCTCTTTACTACATAAGACACAAAGATGATATATATATATATATATATATATATATATATATATATATATATATATATAATATATATATATATATATGACCTCTAGCCTAGTGGTTAAGAGAGATGCATGTGGCCCTTGTGGGCGGAGTTCGAATCCCAGTGGGAGCGATTCAATTACCCTTGCTTCAATATATATATATATATATCAAAACGGCTTATTAACTTTTCCTTGTGATATAAAAGTCTACAATTTAAAGCTTTTATACATGTTGCTCTCTCTTTCCTCGTTTAGTGTCTTTGCTCCTTTTGAAAACAATATCATATTCTCAAATTTATTGTATTACATAATTACTAAATATATTACATTTATTATTTATAAAAGAGTCGCTAATACCTGGATCTCTCTCTCCTTCCCTACATTATGGACCCCCATGTCTCTCCAATTGATGACAATTACATATATACAATTTTATTGTATTAATAATTTATTGTTTCTATGTCGTAATTCAACTCCTTGATATTGTGTTCCACTTGACTAGGGTGTAGAACACCTTGGATTTAGCATTGCCAAGTAATATTTAAATTGCTGTTTTGAAGCTTTCTTCAATTATATGAACTTCTGGTGTCAGTCTTAGCTATTTTGAGTCACACATTCGTTCATGGATTATGTTTCATCAACGTCCACTACCTATAAGTTCCTATCATCATTTGCCTGTGATTTCTACCATGAACTTTACCTGACAGCTGAGATGTCCTCCATTACCTTTTGGCTTTACCATTCCTCGGATTGACTTTATATTGTTGGGTATTTTGGAGATTCCTTGGATCTTTTTTTACTATCCTGTTAAAATGCTGACTGTAAGATCAAATGCTGGGTATTGTAGTCAACAAGGGCCAAGTAGATGTCTAGTCATGTTTCTTTTTGTGTTTTCTGAAATGCTGTCAACAATTAACACACGCTCACTTTCTATGGGTACATTGGGTACCATGGGAATTCTACGCTTTATTATTAGTCATGATTGAACATTCAATTTGATTTAGATCACTTATAGAGACCCCTTTTTGTTCTTATTTGTATTTGTTAGTATTACTCGCTGAAGTACTCCTTTGAAAAATCTTAAATACTTGGTAGAAAAAAAAAATTGACATCATCTTTGTTTGTGATTTTTGTCTTATTCTTATCGGCTTGATTAGCTAATGCTCCACTTATGATGCTTACAGTTACTAGAAGGATTACAAAGCTCTTTAATTATATCAAAGATTCCCAGCTTTTCACATGATAGGAGTGCCCGACCCAAGCATAGAGGTTCTTCTTCTTCTTCAAGAGGTAATTCTCCATTCAGCTTAATTTTACCATCCTCTATTTGTGATTTAGGTCTGGTGGTAAAATTTACTTCTTGTAACAGGGAGCTCCCGCGGCTGAGACTATGGTGTTTGCTAACGTTTGTTTATCGAAGTCATGATATGAAGGTGATGGGCTTCATCAGTCTGGGTTATGTACATAAATACAGTTGTAGGTGGTGGAACTAGAAATCTTCGATCTCATATTGCAGGCTGTAAAATGCTAGTGGCTTTTGAGAGTTGATTTTATCTTCTTGGTATTGCAGATTCTATTTCGTGCTGTTGGTTTGTTACCTCTACTGCTCTCTTGTTTAACATCATTGTTTAGGTTTATCGCAGACGACCTTTTGCAGGATAGGTAGGCATACGTGACGAGAACGTTTTACTGTTCACCACCTTGATCCGGTACTTAAACCAGGTGCGGATGAAATTGTGAATCTGTACGAGTTTAAGGTGCCTTTGATTTTAATTTGTATATGGCTGTGCAAACCTAATGGTGATTGGTTGAGTTGAATTTGTCAAACCATGTGAGTTATACTGAATTGATAGCACCTTCCGGAACTTCAACAAGTCTCTGGAATGAGTTTTAGACTATTGAACATGACTAAACATGTTCTTTGTTGTACAGTTAAAATTTCAGTCTGTACGAATGTTCTCCCAGGCACTAAGCGAGCGTATCATGATGTCTTAAAAGCACTTTTAATTTTAAGTTGATAAGCAAAGGTGAATTATATATATATATATATATATATATATATATATATATATATTGAAGAAGGTGATTTTGTTACTCCACAATCTTAACCCGGGCCTACATACTCCTCTTTAAGGTTCACAAATTCAATACGAAGGCTACATCTCTGCCTAAAGGTCCACCATCATCCAAGAACGTACCTGCATTGATGTGCCAATTAATTTTTCATTGAGAATTAATTGCTTTATATATATATATATATATATATATATATATATATATATATATATATATATATATATATATGGAAAAGGTGATTTTATTGAGTAAATAACAGTACAACTCAGCCAGTGTAATTAACCGGCCCCGAAACTCTCAATACATGCTATGTCGTATTCAATATTATTCAGAATTTTCCTATCGGATGTCAGTATAGACTCGAAAATGCGCCTGTTTTTTTTTCCGTTAGACGTGCCATACGCCATACTGCTACAGCTAGCCTGATTCTAGCCTCCCGATACCAAAGCGCACCATTGGATCTCCTCCTTTTATATATATATATATATATATATATATATATATATATATATATATATATATATATATATAATTTGTGAAATGCTCGTATTTTTTATGCTAGTAATTTTCGTCAAAAAAATTATGGATTTTTTTTCTGATGTTCAAAATCCCTTAAAAATTTATTTATATTAAAATAATCTAAATATGATTTAAAGTTCCTTAAAAGTATCATTTAAAATTTTAAGCAATTTTAAACAACAAAAGATTTTTTTATAATTTTTTGACAAAAATTACTAGGATAAAAAACACGCGCAATTCACAATATATATATATATATATATATATATATATATATATATATATATATATATATATATATATATATATATATATATATGGAAGCGGATCAAAAGTCCTCCTTAGAAAACCTCCTAAAAATCTCCCTCACTCTCTAATCCGTAATTTAATATTAATATTAATGTTAATGTTAATATTAATGTTAATATTAACATTAAATACTAAAATTAACATTAAACTTAACATTAAAATTAATATTAACATTAACATTAACATTAATATTAACATTAACATTAATATAAAAAATAAAGAATAATAATATTAATATTAACATTAATATTAACATTAACATTAATATTAACATTAATATTACGAATTAGAGTGAGGGGGTTTTTAGGGGATTTTCTAAGGGGGACTTTTGATCCGCTCCCTATATATATATATATATATATATATATATATATATATATATATATATATATATATATATATATATATATATATATATATATATATATAATTTGAATATATTTTAATAAAGATTTGTTATATGTATGTTTTTAGGATGTTTAGTTAGTTAATATTGAAATAGTTAGTATTTCATTTACTGTGTTTTATTTTCAAAATATTATTTATTTGAGGATTTAAATGAATGTTTCCAAAATGAGTGATACAAGCATCAAGAAAATTAGCGTTCCGACCGACAATCTCGTGGCTGGCCAATTATCATCCTTAATTATAATGCCATTCGTGTCTTCAAAATGTTCCTCCAAGTTATTCCTCCTTACATGACAGCTGACGTGGCATCTGCCATGTCAGCTAGCTTAGCAAATTCTAATCCAAAAAATTAATTAACCAATTTTTTTAATGTAATATTAATATTATTTTTAATATTAATATTAACTTAGTATTAATTTTAATTTTAATATTAATATTAATTTTAATTTTAAAAATGGTCTTGTCAAGTGTCATGTCAGACGACAAGAGAGATTTTGGAGAATCAAACGTTAGTCAACACAACAGTCAGAATTTCAAAGTGTCACTGTCTTCTCCTTCCAGAGCTCCATCGGAAAAAAAAAAGGAAAGAAATTTCATGGAATCGCTGCCGGTGCCGATCGTCCAGTCACTCGCCTCTGGCGCCGCCGGTGTCCCGGTGAGGTACATCAGGACCGACGCCGACGCCGTGCCGGTGGTTCTCGATCCCGACCTTGAGATCCCTACCGTCGATTTCGGGAGGCTGCTCGATCCCGGCTCCTCTCGCCAGGAGTCCCTCAAGCTCCACTCCGCCTGCCAGGACTGGGGCTTCTTCCAGGTTTTCCTCCTCCTTCCATATAGACCCCTGCGAAATTTGATATTTGCACTTTGTTGCCCTCGAATTCTCAAAAACATTTGATATGATGGTGCCGCCTTCGGACACGGACTGGATACGACACGTACATGCCAAGATACATTAGGACGCAATAAAGCATATACCGTGTCGGTGCCCCCTTGGCCGTTTTGCGTCGTGTCATAGACAATCAAACTCTTAAATTTTTGGACTTCCAAAAGATGAGGGAGTACTTGACTAATAGTACAAAAAATAGACAATTATACCATAGCTAACATAAGTGACATTGCATGTGACATTACATAAAGATAAGGATGCCCAATAAAGATAAGGGTTACTAAGGCTATGCTTATTTCTTATTTCAAAGCTCAACAATGAATGTTCTTGGCATTTGGTCAGAGGAAAAAGGAAAAGAAAGGAATTACATTATGTCCTGCTAAACACCATTTTTTTTGGAAGACGGTAATTTTTATTCTGGCCCGAAGGCCTACAATCACAGTCCGAAGACTTACAAACTCTGCCCGAAGGCTACATCCCGGCCCGAAGGCCATATCATGGCCCGAAGGGCTCCTCCACCAACATCGCATTTGCATCGCACCACACCCGCACCTAGGCCGGACCGCACCTATCTAAACCGCATCCCTTCCGCTCCAAGCTGCACCGTACCCGGCTCACTTTAATTATAACATCAAAGAATTTAAAGTGCTTCGTCCGTTGCTCGAACCTGCAATCTCTGGGGAGAATATGCCTCACTCTAACCACTTGAGCTAGAGGTCCTCGGCTGCTAAACACCATCTTGCCATACCCTAGAATTATAACTACTTGTTCCAAATGAAAAAAGAAGAGAAATTATAATTCCTTAATTGTGGCCAGACCTCCTAAATTTTTTGTTTATCTTTGTGGGTGTGTGTGCGTGTTTATGATATGCTACTTTTGTATACCATGAATTTTAATTCCTTGATCCAGGTAAACCTTCCTAATCTCTTGCCTATGTACTTTTGACTATTCCTTAGGTTCTTCTTTGACAATGGAAATTTAGATTCCTCTTTGAGGTTGACATTGATGAATTAGTGTCAATTTTTTTATTGCTAATGTCTAGATTATTGGATGCCAACTTGGTGCTTGATTTATAAATTAGGTCTAATTCCTTGTTAGAACTACCTAAAGTCTCAATTTGTTGATTCCTTAATTCCTTATCCAAATGGTGTTATAAGCAAAAAAAAGTACAAAAGAAGAATTAGGGAGGCTTGTCCAAATCAAGGAATTAATACATTGGTATGCCAACATTTGACAAAATTTGGTAGGATCTAGGGGTGTAAGCCAAAAAAAGAGAGAGAGACATTTAACGAGGTAAAATTAATACCTGGGTGTAGCAAAATGGTGTTTGGCAGGAATTTAAACCATAATTTCTTGGTATCTAAAGGCAAAGTTTCTTTGGTCCATGGTTGCAGTAATCTGTTCCTTTAAGTTGAGAGGATCACATTCAGTGGCTGGCGTTACTCTTCTATTTAATTATGATAACTAACTGGAAGTCTGGAATTGTATGTGAGAGTGAATTCCTGGTTATCTGGTTACTGCTCAAGTCTCCAATATAAAGAGGTTGCCTGGAATCAATTGAAATGGCAATTTACAATATAAATGATCAATCAAAATGACAGTTTTGCAATATAGATGGGTTGCGAAGGTCAACCTGTTCTCTGTTTTTTTTACCTCATAAATTAGTCTTAAACTGCACTGAACTTTGCACATTATCTTTACTATCACAAGGAATGTACATTGACTCGTTGACAGGAAATCTAAATAATGTTGGCTTTCCGCTCCATCTTTGCTACTATTATCACTCCAGATTTGTGTGGTTGATGCTTGATTGTGCAATTCACAGTTGATGAATCATAACATTCCTCATGAGTTGATCGAGAGGATGAAGGTTGATATTACTGAGTTCTTTAAGCTTCCCTCGGAAACAAAGAAGGAATTCAGTCAGTTACCAGGCAATCTCGAAGGTTATGGCCAATTGTTTGTTTTTTCAAAGGATCAAAAACTTGACTGGGGAGATATGATGTATTTCCATACCCAACCACTTCTGCGGAGGAACGAAGATCTCTGGCCTACTCATCCACATACATTCAGGTAGGGAGATGCTTTACAATTCATTTTACTTTTGTTGAATTTGCGTCTACCCAACCCCCCAAGCTGGAAAGATTGCGAGAATTCCCACTGACAAGCTCAGAATGCTTCACTTGCATAAATTTTTTGTACTTTATCCACTGTCAACCACCAAAAGCTAAAAACCATGAGATAAACAACAGCAAGCTTCTCTAGGGTGGGGGATCGTTAACTCCATCCAAGATGAACAACAAGAAAGCCTCCATCTCCAGTTATTTGGTCTGCTAGCTAGCTACATGAATCTTTCGTTAATACTAAATGTCATCTACCGTCTAATATTCCATGATACCCAAGACCCTTTGTAGTGAACTTTGTTATGTCCATCGGTGTGTTTTTTTCCAGGAATCATAAAGTTTTCATAAGACTAGGAGTATCGTGTCTCTAATTAGCAAAATACTATACAATCTTCAACATTCTTTGTCTTTTTTCTACTTATTAAGTTCCTTGATATCCAAACTCAAACTCAAGGACATATAAGTATTCATTTTGAGTATATGTATTTTGATTCACACTGTCCTCGTATCTAGATTTTGGAGATTTGGAGATTTTCCATGTCAAACACCCGTTTTCCCTCCAAAAGTGCAATTCCTGTTAGGCCACCACTCATAGGTAATACTTTCATGAGAACTTTGGTCTCCTTAAAATTAGGAATTTCAGCTATTATCATTTTACTCCTGGCAACTGATATTGACCTGTATTCACATGATTATTTTTCTCTCTCTTCAAGCTTCTTCTATCAAATGGGGTTGGCTATCTATCGATGAAGTTTTTGAGGGATTGTTAGCCCGCTGTGTGGTGCCAAATCCATGCCCAAGATAAGTATAAACAAATGAAGTCCTTGCCACAAAACGTAGAAGGCTGGTTGGTATATGAGGTCCTGGCCTGCAGGTCCGTTTTTCGCCTTTGACAACTATGACATTACCCTGGATGGTTCACATAGAATCAAGCATGTATAAATAAGTCTATGAAGTGTCCATGTGTTACTATTCATTCAGAGAGAGACTCTGCAAGCTTCTTGGGTTACTGAGAACTCGGTGACAAAACTTATCCATTCCCCTTTCATTCTTATTCTTCTTCTGATCAATTTATCCGAATGAAGTGTCGTGCATTTTCTTTTCTTCTTTTTTCTTTTTCCATTCCTTCTCCTTTGCTGCTACTGTTGCTCTAGTACGTCCAGTAAGGTGGGGGTGCGGGCCGTGGGGGGGGGGGGGGAGGTTCCGTTTTGTGCATAAAACTTGCCTTCTTTAGTTATTCTATCTAGAGCTGTAAAATGGTTCAAACCGTTCACATTCGGCTCGTGTTCGGCTCGGTCCAAGCTCAGTTTAAGCTTGTCCGTGAACTAACCGATACCGAGTTCGACCATAGGTTGTTCGACTCGACCTTGTTCGCAAACAGGTTCGAGCTCGGCTCGGTTTCTCATATTAGGACTTTTCCTAGCATATGTTATACCTTTTTTTAATAGATAGAAATACATTTTGTCTTAGAAATTTTACTCATTTTTTTTGTTATTTATATGATGGTAAATTTATGATGTAAAGAGCATAATTAATTCAATAAAAAGGCTTTAAAACTTGATATGAACAATGTGATAGTCTATACAACATGTTCAATAGGACTTTGGCTCGAGCTCGATTCGTTCGAGTCTCTAATCAAACCGAGTTCAAAACCATTTTAGAACTCGACCTTAAACTCGGCTCGAATCAAACTCGTTCGAATACTTAAGTCAACCAAAGCTTGAACACTCTTTGTTCGAGCTCATTCGTTTGATTTTCAGCCCTAATTCTATCTGCTTTGTTACTATATATCAATTTTCTCTATATTCCGTGTCTCAATTAGTTGCATGATAACTTCAGGGACACATTGGATAGTTACTCGTCAGAGCTATACTTGCTGGGGAAAATTCTTCTGAATGTGATGGCTACAAACTTGGGAATTAACCCGGAAGTCATGACCAACATGCTAGAGGAAGGGGTTCAGTCGGTGAGGATTAATTACTATCCCCCATGTCCTCAAGCTGACAAGGTTATAGGGTTCTCCCCACACTCTGACGGTTCACTTATAACATGGGTCCTTCAAGTAAATGAAGTTCAGGGGTTGCAAATCAAGAAGAATGATAGATGGGTCCCAGTCAAGCCTCTTCCTGGTGCTTTTGTTGTTAACATTGGTGACAGCTTTGAGGTACCTGCCATCTAGTGGAGTAAAGAAAAGGTTGTGTTAACTTGGATTATTTAGTTTTGTCATGATCAATCGAGAATGAGGTTTGTGAAACTGTTGTTTACTTATATCTTGATCTTGACAGTCACACAATCCTTCTTATGATAGTTTCGATGAGAACGACTTCAGACATCGTGTATCGCCGGATGTCTTTCGTCCCGGTCGCATTGTTGAATGCTTGCAACCCAATAGTCTCGGAAGGTTGTGTGGCTGTTGAGATCATGAAAGAATCAAGCACAAGTGTCTCAAGTCTCATTTTCGATTGGTCATAAAAAAGGTAAATAACTCAAGTCACACAACTTTCATCATGCAAAACTGATAAATAACTCAAGTCACACACATTCACATATTTTCGTTAACCCACACGTATTTTCGTTTGGTTTTACAGTCTCGTGTAATATTTAATATTTGCGTTTACATCTCCATTTTGGATGGTCGGCCTAAGTCAAACTGTTGGGATGTGATCCAAACCCTCTTCTGGGACAATATGGAGATATAAACACAAATGTTCAATATTGTACGAGACCTCGAAACTAAATTACCCAAAAATAAATGTGGGAGGAGGATGCTGTTATCTGGCATTGGATATGAAGTATGATCTTTTACTAACAAAAACTTTTACTCTGCATAGATACTGAGCAATGGTAAGTATAGAAGCATTGAGCACAGGGCTGTAGTGAACCCAGAGAAAGAGCGCCTCTCTATAGCAGCGTTCCACAGTCCAAGTTTGGACACAGTGATCGGCCCACTTCCAGAGATTGTGGGAGGAGGCGAGGCAAATTATAAGACTCTGAGCAATGAGCATTTCATGAAGCTCTTCTTATCTTCGAAACTTGAAGGAAAGAGCTCCTTGGATCGCATGAAGTTGAGTAAGTGATATCATACACTGGTAAACCAGCTAGACTTAAATTCCTATATGTTCCGTTCGGCTTCTCGTCGTCCTGCCATCATGCATCTTTGAGTTCACATGAACTTTTATATTGTAAAAGAAATAAATACACCGAATCCTCTATGTTTGATGAGTATTATATGGACTATTAATATTGTGAAAATAATTACACTGATCCCTCTGCTTTATAATTTTAATAGATATAGGGGTTAGACACACTAACTGGGTTAGTGTTACTATTAGGGTGGTCCGTATAATTAGTTTCAAAGTATGGATAATTTTTGTAATAAATATAAAACATAGTAATAGTTAACCTAAATTGTCCTATTGTAAAACAAAAACGTGCAGTACCTGCATGCGGCCCCTCCTGCTCTGCGCACGGCTGCCCTTCGCCAGCACGGGTGCACCGCACCTTCCCTCCGCCCCTCCCTCTCCTGCTCTGGTTCCAGCGGGCACAGCGTGCGCATAAGCGGGTGCCAAGAAGCGCTTTTGATTGTAAAAGTACACCAGTTTTTATAATTAAACGAAAGAAGTTCTAAACAGGCATACATTCATGCACTGGTGGGACCGTGGGGAGTGAACGGCCAAAGAAGTTATACATGATACATCCATAGCATTCCATTTTAGTAGCTCCATATTGCTTCTATTTTCGTCATAAAAAAAAAATCCTTAATGCCAACGTTTATAGAAGTTATGTCACCTTATCTTCAAGGCTTCTTCGCAAGATTCATGCACTATTCCTCGTTGAAATGTTTACACTCACATACAAGAGAGACGATCGAGGGTGAGGGTGTTTGGTTTGCTGTAATGTAAATTCATGCAACATTTGTTGTATTATTTATTTATTTTTTTTCATGGTTTGGTGTAAATGATAGAAGTGATGCAACAAATAATGTTGCAACAATTATTTTACCTCCCTCAATATTTGTTGCGGTGAAAAATGGTCTACCCTTGTGTTGGCACTCAAAAAATGATCAAGTTTTGGTTTCGTGATCTTCAAACCTCTCATGAGATATCATGCGACAGGTGGTACGATGAACCTCTCTTCACCGTTTAAGATCGTCAAAGTTCTGATTACAACACAATCGGCCTCGACAGCATCTGCTAAGAAGAGGGTGGTGTTGATAACGATTTATAAAAGTAGAAAAAAGAAAGAATATTTTGTAGCCTTCAGCGGCTTTGTGCCGCACTGGAGTGGTCCAATATGTGGTAGTCTCACGAATATAAATAGAGGAGATAAAGATTCGGTTTTGCCTATTTGGATCAATGTGGTAGTCTCACGGACTTTCATTATTAACACATATAAATAATATAAATAGAGTAGAAAAAGATTGGATTTTGTCTATTTGGATAAGGACAGCCACTTATTTTATCTATCTAGAAATGGTTTACAACAATAATCAATATTAATCTTCTTGTTATTTTGTTGAAAAACTAGTTCATTAGATATGTTTTGAGTGTAAGAGAAAACACCCTTTTCTTTTTAATATATGCTTCTATATGCCGTACCAAACCAAACCAAACCAAAACTTACAAGAAGTAAGACGAACCTTAGTTTACAAAAACAAAACAATATCAAATGAAAACCAGAATTGTCTACTAGTTTTTTCCAGATGTGATGGGTTACAATACGCATATTTGGATAACAAGTACTCTCGAATCAAGATTAAGTCGTCCTGGTAATAAATCCTTGAGACGGAGAAAGAAACCAACTCATGATCAGAGCGTCCGATTTCCTTTTCAAAGTTGGTGAATAGAAGAAGTTGAATAATTCAACAAAGATTCAAGGTGAACGAGTGTTATTTTAGATTTGAAAATGGGACCAAAGTTCGTTCCGTTGAGTGGAAGAACATGATCAATGTCGACTTCAACGTGTTCAAGTTGCTCTTCCACTGGTAATATAAGCAGTACAAGCCCTGCCACTACCTTAGTTGTCGATGTCAAATTTCCATCGCTGATCTGTCGCTATAGCCGTCATCATCTTCTTTGAGGTCGATTGATCGATCCATCATGAGGGAATATAGGACACTAGTGCTCAGCCTCATCTCTGCAGAGAACCTCACGCAAGTCAGCCACCTGTCCAGGATGAAAGTATACGTAGTCGTCTCCGACCACCCCAAGCAACCGAGACAGAGAACCGACACCGACCGCAGCGCAGGCTTCAACCCCTCGTAGACCCCTGGCTCACCCAGGGCCGGCCCAGGGCACGGACGAGGTGGACGACCGTCCTGCATTCCAAATTTTGGAAGGCTCCATAATTTTAAAATAGTCTAGGTATATCATAAAAAATATTTTAAAAAAAATTAAAACAAAGATCCATTCTGGAAACAAGAAAAAAGCCAACGCTCCAAGCTGAAAAAAATATGATCGCTTGATTGATGATTTTGATAGCTTAATAGATGATTTTGTTTGTAAAAATGCTAAAAAAAAAATATGTGAGAAAAGGACCCAAATTCTAGATTTTGTCCTAGGCCCACAAATTATAAGACTGGCCCTGGGCTCACCATGTGCATCGTACTCCGAACCGAGCGTGCGCTCGGACCGCGACGTTGGACAGGTCACTGTCCCGCTAAGGGAGTTAGTAGTGGTTGATGATACTAATGTTGCCAAGCGCGTGAGCTATCAAGTTCAAGACTTGCACTCGGAGGAGAGCGTAATGTTGGGTTCGACGCTGGTGGTGGTGCAACCGGAGATGACAAGGAGGAGAGATGAGGATGACGAAGGCCATGGGTTCTTCTGGGGGCGGCTAATTCCTAAAGCTCTTGTTTCAGGGATTCCTCCAGTGTGATATATATGGAAAAAAAAAACTTCCCTCCAAACAGGGGCGGATCCAAGGGTCCCTTGGGGTGGACTCCAGCCCACTCCAAAATTTTTTTTTTGCCATATATTTTTTTTAACTGGAAATTGCTGAGAAATCCAATTTCGGGGTTGGTTTTTATGAAAAACCTACCCGCATGATGGGTTTTATGAAATGTCCAGAATTATATATTTCCACGTTAAGTATTCCAAGATTCTCTTTAGATGCTCTGTATTTACAAAATTAATACCATAACTACCCCTCCGCACAAACTCAGATCTGGATTGCGATTCTCGTCTTCTTCTTCTTCTTCACGAGAGATCTGAATTCCATTGCTCTCATCTTCAGCAGAGATTGCAAAGATCGTTCGTAGTTCACCATATTTTTTTTTCCAGTCGAACTCCGATCATCGCTCATCTTCTTCTTCTTCTTCTTCTTCGACAATTGGGTTAATTATGGAGAGAAGATCTTCTTTTTCTTTTCCATAAGAGTTAGCATCGTTTTGAAAGAAGAACGAAAACTCTTGAATCTTTATTCATGTCAAATTTTTTTCCACAAAATAAAAAATAAAAAAATTAGGTTTCATCCAATACGTATATAAACTGATTCCCCAGTATTTATCACCAGGATATCATATGGCTTCATCCAATATATGACACTGCAGCAAAAATTCTGTATTTTTGCCTGCAGGTGCTGTAGTGACAGAAATTAACACTATATCGGATTAACCATCCAGGTCCAATCGAAACAGATTAGTCTACGTACAATGTGCTGATGTGTACTAGTTATGGATTCTGAAAATGTGCATGTGTTCCAGTGGCAGACATGACATCAATTTGGGGTGTCGATACAACCGTGCTTCCCAGTGTTGAATACTAAAACTGCATGCAAACAGTTCAAACCATACTTGGTGGCAGGGGCGGAGCATTAGGTGGGCTCACCCGGACTGTAGCCCGGACTTAAAATATAAATAATGGGAGTTATAGTAAAAGTCATTTGTAAACCATAGCTCAATTGGTTGAGTAACTAGCTGTTTATACAGGTGGTCCAGGTTCGATTCCTTAGGTGGTTGTTTCAGTTTTTTTTTTTACTTTTCAAGCCATTTTTGTAGTTTTTTTTTTGGGGAAGCAAGTAAGCTATCACATGATTTTTTTTAGCCCCCTCTAATATTTTTTCCTGCCTCCGCCCTTGCTTGGTGGAGAAAATGTTACAAAACATACATTGGAAGTTTGGAACAGTTAAAAGAGGACATAAAGCTATATATACTGCATCGAACACTAGCTAATACTAAATGACATAATACAGACACAAAGACTGACAGACAGATGTTGTAGACATGCATTCTGCAGTATCCTTGTCATGTATGACACGTGTCTGACACAGTCGCAATATCAGTTTGGCTGAGCCTATGTTTTTTAGGATACAAGACTTGTTAATGTAACCAAGTCACTTTCTTGATAGGCCCAAACTGAGAAATTTCAGTCTGTACGAACGTTTTCCCTAAACATGTTCTTTGTTGTACAGTCAGTCTGTACGAATGTTTTCGCACGCACTAAGGACCTGTTTGGTTGGATGTAGGTGCATGAAAGTGGTAAAGTGGAAGTTTGATGAAGGTGTAACTCATTCCAGTTACAATACATTCTACTTTCCAAAAAGTGTTTGGATACAAAAGTTTTTGTCCCCCCGCAAGTGGAGACTTACAATGTAGTTTGTTTGGATGACCACTTAAAAGTAGCTTTGATGGACTTTGTGTGTTTGGTTAGGACATTGCAAGTGATATAATCACCCTCATGAAGAATGATATGGTTACCAAAACAAATTTTTTTCCAACATTCCCAACTGAATTTGGCAGCAGAGAAGGGTTTCACAACCGAAAAACAGTATGATACATGTTCCCAGCAAGATGACATGTTCCCAGCAAACTAATATATAATTTTGCAAGATTACATTTTTCCAGCAAATATGATACATGTTCCCAACAAATATGATACATGTTCCCAGCAAGACGACATGTTCCCAGCATATATGATACATGTTCCCAGAAATTGACACATGTTCCCAACAAACTGATATATAATTTTATCAAGATTACATGTTCCCAACATATATGATACATGTTCCCATCAAATATGATACATGTTTCCAGCAAATATGATATGTTCCCAGCAATATGACATGTTCCCAGCAAATATTACATGTTCCCAGCAATGGAAAATGTTCCCAGCAATATGACATGTTCCCAGCAATATAATACAATGAAACAAAATCTTGTTCACAAGGACATTATGGGCTCAGAGTATGAAAATTGAAAATAATTCAAACTTGTTCACGAGGACATTATGGGCTCAGAATGAATCAAAATCTTCTTCCAAAAATATCATCATATGAAGAACATATCAAAAATGAAAATTCCTGTGTACTAAAAATTTGTGGCATATGAAAAGGGCCGGCCAACCCATCAAATAGGATACATGTTCTCTGCAAATATGATACATGTTCCCTGCAAATATGATACAGAAAACCAGCAAGATGACATGTTCCCAGCAATATGACATGTTCCCAGCAAATATTACATGTTCCCAGCAATGGGAAATGTTCCCAGCAATATGACATGTTCCCAGCAATATGATACAATGAAACAAAATCTTGTTCACAAGGACATTATGGGCTCAGAGTATAAAAACTGAAAATAATTCAAACTTGTTCACGAGGACATTATGGGCTCAGAATGAAGCAAAATCTTCTTCCAAGAATATCATCATATGAAGAACATATCAAAAATGAAAATTCCTGAGTAACATAAAATTGACACATGTACCATATTTGCTGGGAACATGTCATCTTGCTGGTAATTAGGTACTGGCCAACCCATACATGCACAGAATTTGACACATGTATCAGTGAGAATTGAAGTGATACTCGAACTGATACTAAATGTCACGCCCCGCTCCCGCAAGTCTGATTATCCACGGCGGATATGAATCACTACATCAACGTTCCCGCAGAATAATCGTCCTCATCGGGACGTAACTCTTGCGTTGAATCTAGACTTACTCATTTTCGATACGCGGATTGGGTCTACTCAATCCTCAAGTTTTCTTCATCGTCCATCATAAGTCCGATCAATCCTCCAATTCGCCTTCGCTTCAAACCACAAGTCGAAGCAATCAAAATTGCCATGTCAAGGTATTTCGAGTTCGATCATTCCCGCTGGACATGAATCACCATGCCAACGCTCACACAGAACGATCGTCCCAAATTCGACGTGACGCAGGTGCGAGGCTGGAGTTGCGCTCGCGCAAGACAAGATCGTTGTCGTTGTGGTTATCACCAAACAATCAAGTCACTTCCCTTCTTCATCCAAACGTTCATTTCTATCAAAATCTCCAACATAGCTGTAGGTCCTAAAAATTAAGTTGCACCCATCAAAAAAGCAAAGAAAATCAAGTTGTGCATCCTTCAAGTGAATTGCGCAGGAAACAGATTGCGCAACAACTCAACTGCGCAAGCTGAATTGCGTACACATCCAAGCGCGCAAGCTGACGTGGCAACGTCATCATTATCTGACAGAAAATCAGATCTTTTGACAGCTGACAGCCCGAAGAACGAGGAAACTGTTCGTTTATCGTGCAGCACAGCGCTCGAGGACAGCTGTACATACATCGCAAGCTACCAGCCCAATCGAAGCACAATCTGCCAGACTCCCTGCAGCGCAATTCAATCTCAGCGCAGTCTGAAGCCAGCACAATTCAAGTGGCACACTCCATCAAGACAACTGACAATTTACACGTGGCCTACATGCCATCAATTACTCACCATGTGGCAACCGTCTGTACACGACCAAACGTATTTCAATCAAACAATACCACGCGTCACATACAGGTGGTCCACGATCGAGTAACTACCTGCACAGTTCGCTGCTTGCGCAGTCCAATGTCTGCACAATCCATCCTGCGCAATTCAGAATAACTAAAAATTAGTTATTTCCAGAACTCTATAAATAGAGTTTCAAGTCTTCATTATCAGGCCCAGATCATCCCAGATCAGATCAGAATCATCACCAGAGATCAGGAGTTCTTGCCAAAGTGCTGCTGCATTCTTCAGAGGCTACCGTCTTCAAAGTTCACATCGTCCAAGGGATAAAGCGATCGTCTTCAGATCGGATTCCTATAGTTGTACTTTTCTAGAATTCTTGTAATCTTCTTACAAAGTTTGTGAAATAAAGATCAACTTTTGTTTTTGCAAACAAAAGGGCTTGTAGGTCCTAAAAATCAAGTTGCACCCATCAAAAAAGCAAAGAAAATCAAGTTGTGCATCCTTCAAGTGAATTATGCAGGAAACAGATTGCGCAACAACTCAACTGCGCAAGCTGAATTGCGCACACATCCAAGCGCGCAAGCTGACGTGGCAATGTCATCATTATCTGACAGAAAATCAGATATTCTGACAGCTGACAGCCCGAAGAATGAAGAAACTGTTCGTTTATCGTGCAGCACAGCGCTCGAGGACAGCTGTACATGCAGCGCAAGCTACCAGCCCAATCGAAGCGCAATCTGTCAGACTCCCTGCAGCGCAATTTAATCTCAGCGCAGTCTGAAGCCAGCACAATTCAAGTGGCGCACTCCATCAAGACAACTGACAATTTACACGTGGCCTACATGCCATCAATTACTCACCATGTGGCAACCGACTGTACACGACCAAGCGTATTTCAATCAAACAATGCCACGCGTCACATACAGGTGGTCCACGATCGAGTAACTGCCTGCGCAGTTCGCTGCTTGTGCAGTCCAATGTCTGTGCAATCCATCCTGCGTAATTCAGAATAACTAAAAATTAGTATTTCCAGAACTCTATAAATAGAGTTTCAAGTCTTCATTATCAGGCCCAGATCATCCCAGATCAGATCAGAATCATCACCAGAGATCAGGAGTTCTTGCCAAAGTGCTGCTGCATTCTTCAGAGGCTACCGTCTTCAAAGTTCACATTGTCCAAGGGATAAAGCGATCGTCTTCGGATCGGATTCCTATAGTTGTACTTTCCCAGAATTTTTGTAATCTTCTTACAAAGTTTATAAAATAAAGATCAACTTTTGTTTTTTCAAACAAAATGATGACTCTGCTGGAGACGACTTTCTCCTCCGACGAGGAAGTGACAACTCAATGTGACGTTGCGTCTATCGGAAAGACGCAGAAGACGCTGGTTGTAAAGATCAACCAGACGGCCTACGAGGCGATGATCAACTCCGGGACTACTCGTCGCACTGCGACTTCTGCCAAGAGCAAAGTCTGTTCAGTGTGGACTCCAAAGTCTTCTGCACAATCCTCTGTGCAAACTGTTGCGCAGTCTGCTGTCTCTGTTCCCAAAACTGCTGCGCAGTCTGCTGCTACTGCCTATGTGCAATATGCTGCTCCCCTTGCCAGTGCACAAACCACTTCCTATGCTGCTCTGTCAAAGTGCAAGTCTCCTCTTCCCCTGGCACAGTTGGCTGCAACTCTGCCTACGCAGTCCACCACTCCAGCAACCAGAGTGCAACTCAAGCACTCTGAAGTCAAGACTCCTGCTGTGCAATCTGCTGTGACTGTGGCCAGAAGACCTTCTGTCAAAGCTCCTCATGCGCAACCTGTCAGTGTGCCAACAACCACTTCAACCCCTGCGCAAACTGTGCCAGCACAATCTAAGAGGGACAGCCCTTTGGCTAATCTCTCTTCTTCTCACAACAAGGGAAAAAATTCTGCTCCTCGTCCCAAGCACCCTGTTGCTCCAGCGCAATCCACTGGGGGTAGTCTGTTGACTGTTCCTCCTCCTCCTCAGAACAAAGAAAAAGGCCCGTTGGTCTTTTCTCAAACTTCCTCGTCCCACGACTTGGAAGACAACAGAGGAAAACGCTCTTTAGCTAACCCTTCTTTACAAAACAAAGGAAAAGGCCCTTTGGTCTTTTCTCAGTCTTCCTCGGTTTTTACCGTAGAAGATCAATCTGAGCGTGCCTCGGCACCAGTCAGTACAAGAACTCTCTCAAACAAGAGTTCTTCTTCCTTCCTTGCCAAAGGGAAGTGTACTGATCAAAGAGGTATTCTGCCTACTCCGGTAGCAGAATTCTAAGATCTCCCAACTCTCAAGATATCCCGTTCAAAACAGAAAAAATTGCTGGTGTCTCAGACAGAAACCCCTGGGGGTGAATTTGCTGATCTAAGAACTTATCTCAATAGACCAACCTCGGCGAAACGCAAACAGTCAATACCGAAGACCAACCAGCATCAGAGCTAAACTTCCAGGATCAAAAATTCTGACACCTATGCTAATGAAATGAGTACTTCCCTGTACACTCAAGGGACAAAACATTTGAAGAACCGGAACCATGTTCCGAATGTGGTCAAAGAACATATCCCTCGAACTTCTTCTCGTCCTGTCATTGTTCCCGATCTCCGAGAGCACCTCAAACAAAAACGGGACAACTTCTCAACACCTCCAGTACAACCACTTGGACACCATTATAATCACAAGGTCGTCATCAAGTGATGTTGTCAGACAACAAAACGATCTGTCTTCGATCGTCTGAACTTTACAAACTCTGAACCTATGTCAGAAGATGAAGACGAAGTTTTGTACGCTTCTGTCAACATGACTTCCCGAGACATTGGGGGTAGAAATGCTCCAAGCACGACAAGCCTCGCAAGCCAAGCCAGCGGTATTTGGATCTACTCTAAGAATCTTCTGATGGAGTATTCCAACATATGCGATCCCGAAGCCGAGATACAATCGGTCAAAGGAATCTTCAAGATCCTTCCGGTCATCTTCCTCTTCCTCACTCAGGAGATGATTCTTTTTCCGACTATGATGCATACAGTGAAAGTTCGAAACAGACAGTGTCTTCCACTGTACCTAGAGAAGTGACAGCTTATGTTGTCACTGAAGACCCAGATGCTTCCAGTTCAGCTAGTCAAGAACAACGGATAGCTGCGCTAGAAGACAAGCTGAAGACCATGGCTGAAATGGTTGCAAGTATGCATTCTATCATCGTGGCCCAACATACAGTACCACCGACTATACCTGCTGCAAATCCTGAGATCATAGCATCGTCGGTGCCTGTCAATATAGGGCTGGGGGTAGCATCTCCTCAAGTACCCCTTGTACCAATTCAACCTACACCAGTCAGTTAGGTGCTGGGGGTAGTGCTTACCACGCTGTTCCTCCCCCTAACACTCTGATTCAGCCTGCTCCTTCTACATCAGTGGAGGATGCCAATGAAGCTGTCAAACTCCTGCGCACTCAGTTTGAGGCCTTCAAAGAGAAGGACAACTTGCAGAGGTTGGGGATCAAACAACCCTACCCAGTTGAATGGAAGGAAGTCCCATTTTCTCCAAAGTATAAAATTCTAACAATCTTGCTGTTTGATGGCAGCACTTCTCCCAGTCAGTTCATTAACCACTTTGAGGTAATAACTGTCCAAATTCAGCCAAATGACGCTCTTCTTACCAGGGTATTTGTCGGATATTTAGCCGGCGTGGCATACAATTGGTACAGAAGCCTGCCCGATGGCTGTATCACTTCTTTCTCAGGTCTAAAACAAATCTTCTTGGAACGATTCTATGAGGGGATCAATGACATGACCATGTCAGCCCTTAATAAAATCAAACAAAGGCATAATGAAACTGCTGAGAGTTTCATTGAAAGGTTCCGCCGAGAAGCTTTATAAATGCCTCCTGGAACTCCGGCCGCTGTCACCATAGACACCTGCAAGGCAAATCTTTTGTCTATCATCAGCATGTGGACGGGGTCAACTCAGTTCCAAGATTGGCCATCCTTCATTGTCAACGCTAAAGCAGCTGAAGTTAGTGCTGACAAATTCAAGCAGCTAGGAGTACACATGTCTAATCCCGACCGGGATGAACACCAGACATCGGGTGGTGGTAATCGCCAGAACAATCGCAAGGGAAAAGAGACTTTGAATATCAACTTGAAGAACAAAGAATCTCTAGCGGTCAACGTAGCTCCACCTACGTCCACTTCTACTCCTTCTACACCTCCACCAAGGGAACCTCGTCCGAAAGTAGAGTACTCATTTGACGAGAATGATACCGTGAGAATCTTTGATTGCTTGATCAAAAGCAATAAGCTCCAACTCCCAGATCCAAAGAAGCCTGATGAGGTCGGTAAGACTGATCATCCTAAGTACTGTGTCTATCACAGGTTCATTGGGCACCCCACTCGAGCATGTTATGTGCTCAAAGGCAAGATTCAGGAGTTAGTCAACGCTGGTGTTGTCACTCTGCAGCAAGACGAGAAGACGGTTACCGCAAACATGGTCTCAATTCAGTTCGGTAACTTCCCTCCGCAGATGGTACAGCACGGTGTCATCCCTATCCCCAAAGCTACTCTTGAGATCGAGAATCTCCCTCCTCCACGAAGCAAAGGTCTTGTCCCCTTGTCTCTTGACAATGGTGAGATTATGTGGATTCATCCTGATCTTGCTTCAGAGTTCGAAGTTCCCTCTTCCTCCAAGAAGAAAGAACGCTCTAAGAGCAAAACAAAGATCTGCAATATGGTGTCTTTTGACCCCATCGTTGATGAGGAAATCCTGCTGGGCACCAGATCAGGGAAAGCCTATCTAAAGGATTATCCCGTGACTCAGGAGAATCCTGTTTCTTCTTCTGAGGCCGCTCCAGTGTACCCTATTTCCACTGAGGATATTCTTGCTTCCTCCTCACCGGTTGTAGAACCCACTCCTTCCAAGCCGACGGTAGCCGACAAAGGCAAACAACAAGTCCGCTTCGACAAACCTTTGAAGAAGTCATCTCCTTCTGGACTTGAAAAGCCTTACAACTTTGATATCTTGGCTCAATTAGCCAATATACCGGCCCGGCTGTCAATTTTTGAGCTCTTGCGCCTCTCTAAAGAGACTCGAGAAACTCTGAGTGAAGATCTAATACAGGCAGAAACCTGTCTAGCCCTTCTAAAGAAGCCGAAAGCAGAGCCTGTCTCTTGCCTCCATTGTCATAGTGTGTTGGAGTTAATTCCAAACATTACCTTCACACAAGATGACATGCTGATGGAAGACAATAGGCATGACCGTCCTCTTTACTATACAGGATATGTCGACTCGATGAAAGTCGATCGTATTCTGATAGATCCAGGATCTGCTCTCAGCATCATGCCGAAGACAATGTTAGATGCATTGAAGATCCAGTACATAGTCTTTCCAGTGCAATCACTACCATCCTTGGGTTCAATCAAGGAAGAAGTGAACCTCTGGGCAAGATTCGCCTAAAACTCCAAATAGGCAATCTCCGTACAAAGGTGACCTTCTACATCATAGACAACCATGGTTGTTCTTACAATGCTCTGTTAGGGAGACCATTCCTGCATGAACATAACATTGTTCCTTCGATGCTCCATCAATGTTTCAAATATGTCGATGACAATGGAGAGGTTCAAAAGGAGGTTGCTGATCTCTATCCTTTCAAAGGTGTCGAAGCATACTGCAACGATGCTCGTATGTATAAGGATGAGTTCATAAAAGTAGTACTGTCTCTTGACACTGAAGAAGAACAAGAAGCAGTGCCTAATGACACCCTCATCATACCTGTCAAAGGGCGTGTTTCTCGTCCTCAATCCTCCAAACCACTGGCTATTCACTTGCCAGTCCAGAAGTAACCAACTGATGATGGTCAGGATCAAAGGGAGCTCACCTCTTCTGAGCCACTTGTTATCGACTTACATCGTAACAAGGAAAAAAGGCAGCTCACCTCTTCTGAGCCACTTGTTATTGATTTATCTCATAACAAGGATAAAAGGGAGCTCACCTCCTCTGAGCCATTTGTTATCGACCTCCGTCGTAACAAGTCCAATCCTCCTTCGCGTTCTTCTTCTCCCCCTCTTGTAATCAATCTGACCAAGCCTGCTAAGGCTAAAGGTCCTGTTGTAAATACAGATGTACAAATCAATGAAAAAGTATCTACTTTCCAGTATACTGATGTCATTTATCATGCTAAGTACTATTTGGATATGTTAGATAGCTTTCAGTCATGTACAATGGGAGTTGTACAGTCTCTTCAAACATAAGTCTTACTCGAACACCCAGATGATTCATACTTTGTTGTCCCTTCTCGAAAGAAAGGCGAGAGTCCAATACTTTTTAGTAAAGGACCAGAACAACAATTCAGCTATACGGATAATAGCAAAGGTAACAATATGGGACATCTTCAACTTCGTCGTTACAGTCAACAATCAAAAGGCATCATTCGAAAGATGGGTTATGACTTCAAGAATGGTCTCAACTACGGTAAGGGTAGAAGAACTCCTATCCGTACGGCTGTTCCGAAAGGAAAATCAGAGATGTACTACAGCAGGACCAAAAGAGGTCTCGGATATGCTTCACCTCTGATATTATCCCCAGCAGGCTCCGAATCCGATAGCGAAGAGCGCTCTAACTCTTCTGATTCTAGATCATAGGATTCTGATACCAGCATCGGTCAAATTCATCGATTGATCGTATCTTCTAACATGGCCTCCGTTGAACTTCCAGAAGGCTATGACGAGGATATTGAAGAAAATTCTGAAACAGATCCCTGGGCTCAACGAATGGATACCCAATGGGAACTCTGATTCGAACAACGAGAACCTCCTACCAAAGATCAATTAGTTCAAATTGATGTAGGAGAGAGCGGGTCACCTCGTCCAATATTCATCAGCAAAAACCTTCCAGAGGCAGATAAGCAAGAATTAATTCTTCTTATTCAAGAATACATTGATGTCTTTGCCTGGAGCTATGAAGACATGCCAGGTCTAGATCCCAAAGTTGCTACTCATAAATTGAACATCCTGCCAAATGCAAAACCGGTCAAACAGCAACAACGACGCTTCAAGCCAGAAATGATGGACGCAATCGATGATGAAGTCAAGAAGCTCATCGCTTGTGGCTTTATCCGAGAAGAACAACACCCATATTGGGTAGCCAACGTCGTTCCAGTCCTGAAGAAAACCGGTAAAGTTCGAGTCTGCATCGACTTTCGGGATCTTAATGAAGCTTGCCCAAAAGATGAATTTTCTCTCCCTATCACGGACGTCATGATTGATAACACATGTGGGTTCGAGCGAATATCTTTCATGGATGGATTCTCTGGATATAATCAGATTTGGATGAATCCTGAAGATGAAAAATATACTTCTTTTCGCACTTCTCACGGAGTCTACTGCTATACCGTAATTCCATTTGGTCTCAAGAACGCTGGTGCAACTTACCAACGAGCCATGAGTACCATCTTTCGAGATCATCTGCGCAAGACTGTCGAATGCTACGTTGATGATATTGCTGTCAAAATTCGTTTAAAGGAAGATCACATCCAAGACTTGAGAACTATCTTTAATCTGATGTGCCAACACCAACTCAAAATGAATCCCACCAAGTCATTCTTGGGTGTCTCTAGTGGCAAATTTCTTGGCTTCGTTATTACCTCTAAGGGTATACACGTGGATCCCGAGAAGATCAAAGCCATTCAAGAGATGCGTCCTCCACGCAACCTAAAAGAGCTACGAGAATTCCAAGGTCGACTTGCGTACACTAGAAGATTTATTTCGAACTGTCTGGACACTGCAGACTATTTACTCAAATTAATGAAGAAGGGTGTATCTTTCATTTGGACCGAAGAATGTCAACGAGCATTTGACGACATAAAGCGATATCTCATGAACCCACCAATCTTGGTGCTACCGATCTCAGGCATACCATTCTTAATGTACGTCCGTGCTATGGATCATTCATTGGGTGCTTTACTTGCCCAAAAGAACAAAGAAGGTCACGAACAGGCCATCTATTATCTCAGTCGTACTATGATTGGTGCTGAACACCGTTATAGTCCGGTCAAAAAAGAATACCTAGCTCTTATGTTTGCTGTTCAAAAGACGAGGCATTACATCATTGGCCAAACTATTCATGTCATATCCCGAGTTAACCCTCTTCGGGTACTGATGAAGAAGCCTAGCACACTCAATTCTCGGTTGGCTACATGGGCCATTCTGCTAGCCCAATATGACATGGTATATGTTCCTCAAAAGTCTGTCAAAGGTCAAGCACTGGCAGACTTCTTAGCGGCTCATCCTGTTCCAGAGACATCCAAACTCTATGATGAAATTCCAGACGAGACATTGGAATCAAATATTATCTTCGAAGAATTTCCTACTTGGCATCTATTCTTTGACGGTGCATCCAGGATTGGACCTAATGGTGCCATCGTCGTAGGAGTTGGAGTTGTCCTTGTTTCTCCAGACGGGTCAACTATTTAAAGAGCCTATTCCTTAGACGAACCTTGCTCCAACAACGTAGCAGAATACAATGCTCTACTTATTGGTCTTCAGTTAGCTAAATAACTAGACATTGAATATCTTGAAGTTTATGGTGACTCCAAGCTGGTTGTTAACCAGGTTAGAGGAACCTATGAAGTTCGCCATCAAGATCTAGTGCCTTACTATGAAGCGGCAATCAACATGGCTATATCATTTAAAGCCTTCTTCATTGAATATGTCCGACGAGCTTGCAATACTGAAGCCGACGCTTTGGCCAATCTTGCAGCAGTCTTAGCCATCCTTATCAAAAGACAGCAGGTGGTGATTATCTCTAATCGAGAATTGTTCTGCATCGAAAACAATCGTAATATTGAGTTCAGTAATTTTATTGAAGTCAATGTTATCGGTAAAGATTGGAGAACTCCTTTCATCGACTTCGTAGTTCATGACATACTTCCTGAAGATCCCAAGGAAGCTACGAGTATTCGTCGGCGGTCTCTGCGATTCTACTACAATCAGACCACCAAAACTCTTTACCGGCGGACTTATGACGGCCTACTCTTGCGCTGTCTTGCTGGTGATTAAGCGAAGCAAGTATTGCGTGAAGCTCACAACGGTATCTACGGAGCACATCAACCTGGTCCTAAACTACAGGATCGTATCCGACGCATGGGTTACTACTGGCCCTCTATGGTATCTGATGCCATCGAATATGCGAGGAAATGTCGAGCTTGTCAAATCCACGCAGATTTCATTCATCAACCATCAGAATTCCTTCATCCGACTGCTGCTTCCTGGCCTTTTGAAGCTTGGGGCATGGACGTTATAGGTCCCATCAATTCTCCTTCTTCTAGGGGATATCGGTTTATACTGGCAATAATCGACTACTTCTCCAAATGGGCCGAAGCTATACCATTGGCGGAAGTCAAGACCAGCAGTATCATCAACTTCGTCAAACACCATGTCATCTATAGATTTGGTGTACCTCGAAGGATCATTCACGACAATGGACCTCAGTTCATCAGCCAAAAGTTCACAAGGTTCTGCGATGATAATCGGATTGACAATATCGCTTCGACAGCCTACAATCCTGCTGCTAATGGCTTGGCTGAAGCTTTCAACAAGACTATCATCAAGCTCCTCAAAAAGTTTGTGTATATTAACAAAAGAAACTGGAGTGAAAAGCTTGGAGAATGCCTATGGGCCTATCGTATTACGGTCCGCAACCCTACAGGCTGTACACCCTTCTCTTTGGGGTACGGCTGTGAAGCAGTTCTACCCTTGGAACTTCAAATTCCGTCTTTAAGGATTGCTATTGCCAACGAGCTCACTACGGAGAACAACGACCTTCTTCGACTCCAAGAATTAGAAGCGCTTGACGAGAAACGGCTATTGGCTCAACAGCATATTGAGCTATACCAAGCCCGCATCTCAAAGACTTTCAATCTCAAAGTTAAAGTCAGAGCTTTTCAGAAAGAAGAGCTCGTTCTAACAGTCAGACGTCCTATAACTATGACTCACATGAGCAAGGGCAAGTTCGATGCAAAGTGGGAAGGGCCATATATCGTGAGTAAAGTCTTCTCAAATGGAGCCTATCAACTCTCAGAGCTGGATGGTCGAGTTGCAATGATGCCCATCAATGACAAATTCCTCAAAAAGTATTATGTATAAATGTAAAAGACATTGCTTGTAATCATCAGACAAGTTCATAAATAAAATTTGATTTTATTTCATCATGAATGATAGTACATAATATCAAGGAAGGTCACTATCATCCTTCTCAAAATTGGGACGAGGACCACTACCGTCCTTCTCAAAAACATAATCAGCGAAAGAGCCGAGAACATCTTTGCTCGAACCTACCAAGAACTTGCAAGCAGCCATCCTCATGGCCTCTTCTTCTTCAGTCTTCCCTAGTTCAAGAAGGAAGTCTAAAATATCCCTTGGCGGCTTGGGTACAGACGAACCTTCGTCTGCCTCTGTCTGCTTTGGCTGGGCTGGCTCGACTGGACGTTCTTCAGTAACCGCTTCAACCTTTGGGACGATCTCAGCCTTCTTGGATGCATCTCCAGACGACATCTTTATGTTGAAAAAATAAAAGTGATCATTCCATCTGATTTTCTGTTCTATTTATAGACAGAGATAATGAAGTTACACATTCATCTGACGGTTCGTCCGTTCATCATATTCATACGACGGTTCGTCTGTTCATCACATTCATCTGACGGTTCGCCCGTTCATTATATTCATCCGACGGTTCATCCGTTCATCATATTCATCCGACGGTTCATCCGTTCATCATATTCATCCGACGGTTCATCCGTTCATTACACTCATCTGACGGTTCGTCCGTTCATTACATTCATCTGACGGTTCGCCCGTTCATCCGTTCATCATATTCATCCGACGGTTCGCCCGTTCATTTATCCGACGATTCATCCGTTCGTTCCATCCATCCGACGGTTCACCCGTTCATTCCATTCATCTGACGGTCCACCCGTTCATTACATTCATCGGACGGTTCACCCGTTCATTTAATTCATTTGACGGTTTATCCGTTCATCCCGACGATTCATTTCGTTCATTTCGTTCACATATTTTGACGAATCATCCATTTCATTCATATCAGCAACTTGTCATCTTTGATTAAGTTGTCTACTGAAATAATGATATTCAATAAATTATATTCTGCCATGTCCATATTACCTCTGAGCAGATATAATTGAATATGATTATTTTCTAAAATCAAAAAATATATCATGTCTTGCACCTCTGAATATATTTTCTATCGCTATTATTTATATCTGAATAAGATATGCAATAAATAATAGAGCCACAAAGAAAATGTTTTTTTATTGATTGATCAAAATTGAAAGACATTACAAAATTACATGTCACAAAAAATTGAAGATACAAAAAGTCTTTCTCATTCTGTTGGCGGGGTCATCAAGCTAGTCATCTGCTGCTTTAAAGATTGCAGTCGCTCCTCACGAGAGTCCATCACTCGCCTCCTAGCTTCCTCCATCCCAAACTTATCGTCGAAAGATGGCATGGTTACTATTCTGCGAGAGATTTCAGCTTGATGAGTTGTGACATACTCATCTCTTTCCTGGGTCAGAGTATCTAGTTGTTGAATTGCAGCCTGATGTTGTGTGACCTCATCCTCCAGAGCAAGCTGAACAAGTCTCAGCTCTTCTTGAAGACGGGCAGATTCTGCTTGCAGCTCAGCAACTTTCCTCTCATTCTCTTCAGCAACAGATGCTATTGTTTCCAATTGGGAATTATACTCAGCAGACTTAGTAGAGAAAGTGTCCAAGAGAACTTGGAGATCAACCTTCGTAACTGCAACTTCTTGTGACATCTTCTCGAATTTAGCCTGTACCAAGAGCTCCATCTTCCCCCTATTAAGCTCTTTGTAGATTCTAACCGATGCCTCCAGCTCATCTAATATATGTTCAAGAAAAACAGCCTGAGCTTCGTCACCTTGACTGCGGATGGCATTGATCATAGAAGAGGTTGGACCTCTACCTGTAGAGAAACCAACATCTTCTTTCTCTATCACCCTATCTACCAAGGGTCCCAACGAATTAAAGAAAAGGTTGGTGAAGGAGCTAATGATAAATCGGTTAGTATCCAGAGCACCAGGTGTAGCGGCTACTCCCATTGACGACGAAGCAGCAGGTGCCTGGGATAAACGTTCAGCTTTTTGTACATGAATGGAGGGCTCTATGGATAGAGGAGCCATCGTAGAGCTAGCTGCCCCTCCCAGATGTTCTTCTGCAAAATCAAATGAACCTTATCATTGTTTGTTGTTGTTATTAGCAACTAATTGAAAAGGATCAAAAGTAGAGGCAATCTTACCATGGCTTGGTCCAGCGACAAGTCTGTCATCTGCTGGTACAGGTTCCACCCTCGCAGAAGTAGCCTCAGATATTACTGCCTGGCTACTACCCGCCTCGGAGCCGCCCGAAATAGGTCGGCTACCACTAGCTATCGCCGTTATTGGCACTATGTCTGTGCATGCGGGAGGAATTGGGGATGATTCGATTTCTGCATAGATAAAAAATAGAGATGTCAGCCACTTAATCTGTGAAAAGAAGATTGATAATCTCATTTAATACCTTTGGGATCAGCAGAAGTAGTTTCCTCAGGTGCTACTTCTTCACCCGCACTCTTTTCTGGAGACACATGCACCTCAACATCCTCTTCAAGATTCGGCGTGTCATCAACAGCTTTTGGTGATACATGGACATTAGCGTCCTCTTCTGGATTTAAAGTATCATCAACAGCTTCTGTTGATGCATCTTCATTACTTATACTGTCCTCCGGTACTTCTTCGCTGTCAGTTGCGACGGCCGGATCTACATCATCCTGCAGGTCAAAGTCGCAATCATTCAATGCATTGATCATTAAATGATCTTCTTCTTTACGGAGTGTTCCTGGTGTAGTAGGAAGCTGTGTGGTCTCCACTGCAAGTATAGGAGATTGCACCACTTTATCCTCTTTTTCCACAGCTTCTTCCATGGTCTCTACATCCTCATCCCTCCTTTCTGGGCTGAAAGCTTCAGGTTCAGGGGCGGGTGTAGGAGACGACATTGTAACTCCAGCAGTAGCACTAGCCACGACCGATGACATAGGTCGAGGAGTGACTACCTTCTTTCTCCAGAAGACTATTTTCTTTCTATGTAGAGGTCTCTCTGGACTCTCTACATCTATAACATTGTCTTGTCTTTGGATAGAGGTCGGGGTCGCCGCCTCTTATCTTTGAATTGATTCGGCCTGCTGCCGAGATTATGATCGGGTCGTGACCCTTTATTAAGGTTCCAAGACAAGCCTCTTCTTCGCAATCGGAGAAGAAGATTCCTTTATTCTTCTCTTCCTCACCTTGGCTGGAGATCTGACAACCTTTAAGGAGATGCGCAATGGCTCGTTGACTTCTTCTGGGAAGTTGGCCTCCCTAGAAGCTTCCAAGAGTACATCGGCTAGTTCACGCTCTTCCTCGTTGCCAGGAGCCAACACAACAGTTGCTCCTTTCTTCAATCTGGTTGCTGTCGCGAAGCTGTCGACGAGACTAAAGTTTTCGACAAAGGTATTCGTCGATGTGTAGAAGATTGAATATGTGTACAGCATCCGCGGGCCATGGTCGCTCTTTGTCGGCATCGAGAACATTGTTCTGGTGTCTCGAGCATTATAATAAGCCCATGCCCGGGCACCATCAATCAGATAGCCTTTTCCTTGTAGGTACGTGATTGCGTTGCCTACATAAAATTGGTCGTAGCCGAATTTACGGGCAAAACGACTGGAAAGATATGGTTCCAAGTAACATTCATCTTCAAATCTATAAACTAGGTACGATGGTCTGATTGTCTTTAGCCAATCAAATACTGCACAACCCAAAGGCTGCCTCCCAAGATCAACCAGATTTGTAGACATATGTTCATAGCCAGTTGGAGGGGGAACACAGTAGAAATTCTACCCCTTCCCGAGATTCAGAGCACGTCTGCAATCTCTTAGACTGGTGTATATCCATTTACTCTTGGAGAATCTCCGCAAGAAGCTTCCGCTGACCGTCCCCATATCGGGGTTCATCAATGAAGGATAGTGCAGAAGTAACCATCCAAACAAATAAGTGTAGGAAAGCTCCAGCAGAGGAAAGTTCCCTTTTTCGCCTTTTCCTTTGAGCATTGAATCTACAAACAGGCGAAGGCCAGCATTCACTCGACAGGTCATCGCCGATAGCAGATCCATCCGATAGCCAAAGACTAAACGGACGGCAGCAAAGAGCACGCTGCGATGGAAGCGATCTACGGCGCTCGCTCCAGGGACGACGAATCGTCGGAGCCAGTAGGTGAGAAAACCCGCAAGCTGGGCTTCCTTTGACATGGGCCTATAACCCATTCTCATAAAACTTTCAATAATATCTCCTGTCTTGAAAGGAGCATATTGAAGTTCATCATCAACCTTGATGTCCATTTTCTTGTTTTCCTCCATCAAACCTATCACCTCACTATGGCTGAGTGGTTTGAAGAAGGTAGGGTTGCACGTATCGTGCTCCTTAGTCTTCTTCTCCATGATGTGGTTAAGGAAGAGATAGGGCAACCACTTTGACGAGTAGCAAGTGCCAGAGGAACCACTCTTGTAATACATGGAGCAAATCTTATAGTGGCACAGCAGTTCTTCAAAAACGGCCACCATATCAGCGTTCTCCCGATGAAGTCGGTCCAACTCTTCATTGGTTGGAACAAATTCTTTATAGGAGAAGTCCCCAATTGGCAAGCTCGAGATATACTTCATCTCATGAAGAGCCAGTCCAATCTCTCCAGAGGGCGTCATGAAAGTCCCTGTCCTAAAATTGTACCTCTCCGCCGAAGCGAGAAACAGATGAGGGTTGGGGTGAAATCCGTATACGATAGAGTATACCGCCTGGTACAGCTCAATCTCTTTGGGCTTCTCTTCGAACTGAACCAATATCCAATTGGCTATGCAGTTCCATCTTTTGTTATCTGGGTTCACCAGACCTGTCAATTGGATGTCCTGATCCGGATATCTTCTCTCAACCATCGCAAATTCATTCATAAAGATCGGTGTTCTAACTGGCAGCAGCAGGGAGGAGTTCTCCGGTGGAATGTAGCCGGGCTTCAATCCTCTGAGCAAGGAGCTGTGACGCTCAAAGGAGCTATAGAACATATCCTTGTTATTCGGTCCTTTCTTGTCATGCCCCGCTCCCGTAGGAGCGATCGTCCTCGCTAAGGCGTGATGCCGCACGAGCCTAGATTGCACTCGTGCAAGGCGGGTTCCATAACGGCCGATTACAGCGGCGGCGACGGGTCGTCGCCCAGAAGTCCTAAGCAGAGACATTGAACACGCAGCAAAAATTTAGAACAAAACATCAGTTATTCAAAAGATGATCTTTATTGATATCGAAACACGATTACATTGGGGGCGCAAGGCCAAGATTACAATCACTCAAGCTCACTCTTCTCACTTTACAAATCACTCTGCTCTCTCTCATCTCTCGATTACAATGCTTGAGCCAGCGGAAGCTTCGGAAGGCGATGTCCATACATTATGTCCCGTATAAGTCTTCGATTCTATGCGGCCGCACGCTTCGAATCGCCAAGGAACTCCGTGCCTCGACGCATCCAAGCGAGCTCCGTGCCACGAGCTTCTACCTGTGCCTGCATATGAAAACTGTATGGGTGTCAGTACTCAACTGTACTGGTGGAGTGAGCTCCTCGCCCACCCATACATAACCGACACGTTTATTTTACTTTGTACAATACAAGCCCCTTTTACGATTGTCTTTCTATTCTTGCCTTAGGATCGATTTTAGGACCGACGTCTCGGCCTATTTAGTGTCTTTAGACCATCTCCGTGCCTTGCACTGACAACGTACTCATACATTGCCTCAAGACCTTTCTCGTGCTTGCATTGTTAACGTACCGACTCATAGTTGTCTTTCGTACCATACTCTTGGACGTAACGACTAGGTCGTGTCAAATACTTGCCCGTGCCTCAAACGTCGAGGTCCTGCCTCGTAGCGTAACCTGACTTATCCAAACTCGCCTTACGGCCCTTCTCGACTTAACGCGCAACGACTAACCAGACTTGTGGAACCGGTGTTGAGAACTCAAGCATGACGCCATATCTTGTGCCGAAGCACGCGTCTTTACGTATAGCCGAATCGTAGCTTATAATACCTTGGGTGCAACCGAGCACACATTTCACCATTCAACGCATACCGTGCTTACACTTTATTTGTTACGACCGACACCGTGCATGCGGATTCGCCGCGTAGCACGCCAATTATCTATATGAAAGGCCACTGGCATGACAAGCCATCGCAGACATAGCTCGGATAGGCAGCGGGTCCTTCAGCGCAGGTAGCGAGCCCCGTTGAAAGCCCCCGACTACCCACGCAATAAAAGCATGCGCTGCTATAACGTCTACCCCCTAGGATGACTGGGCCCGGTGCCCCGGCGTATAACCAGTCTAGGCAGAAAATCCTTGTCGATAAGGTATCCAATGACCACGCACCTACGAGACATCTAGACTCACGTAAATGCATGGCCTAATTATTGGTACGACTGGAACTCTACTTAGCAACTCGTGCTCTGAACCACCCTTTGTATTTCGTGCATCGGGGCGGCGAGACTCCCAACCGAGGGAACGCCTCGTACTTCTTAACGTGGATAGGAACGCGAGACTCCCAACCGAGGGACCGCCTCGAAACATCTTAACGTAGATAGGAACGCGAGACTCCCAACCGAGGGATCGCCTCGTATCTTAACGTGGATAGGAATACGAGACTCCCAACCGAGGGACCGCCTCAAATTTCTTGACGTGGAAAGGAACGCGAGACTCCCAACCGAGGGACCGTCTCAAAATACCTTAACGTGGATAGGAACACGAGGCTTCCAACCGAGGGACCGCCTCGAACTTCTTTGAACTTGAGGGAACGACTACTACGTAGCCTTCCAACTTGACTTGAACAAAACGTGTTCCTTAAGTGCCATGGGCCGTGGCTAACTTCACATCGTGCCAACCGTGGCTCGTGCCTTTAACTGACTTCCGTACTACGTGATGCTATCACCCAAGTCATACGTTATATGACAGACCTTGAGATAGTGGGACTATTTAACTTGACAACCGCAGAAAGAGCGGGACGGCACTTGGAATCACTTAGGTCGGTCGGCATAACTTTGCCTAACTTACTCAAGCCTATAACTTAACCCGAGGGACGAGCCAAGGCTATGCCAAGCCTTGCGCAGTGGAAACATGCATGCTTTATCGAGCATTTACGCGGGCGATGCCTATGACTTAGGCTAACTCATCGTTTGTGTCGAATACCAACTTTTCCCTCTCCCAAGCAGCGGGACGAAGGATCGAGTATCGTTTTTAAAGCACACCGTGCACCAACTCTAATCCGACCGTGGGACGTTTTCCATGTTCTAAACTCGATTCGATCCGTCGGGATAATTCCCTTTAGCTATGTGGATTCGTCTCTTTTATTATTAAGCCTACTTGTGCAAGTTGAAAACACACGAATTTTTAAGTGAAGGCTAAGATGAGGCAAGTTCACCGAAACTATCCCACCTGAGCGATATCTTCGAGTCGCCGTTGTAAGGCTAAGTCCGAACGCCGTCGGCGTTTCGATTCCTCCAATTGACTTTGCGGGACGGGGCACTACAACATACACCACTCAGAACAAGTCTCGTCCTCGAGACTTTCCTGAAGGCAAATCATCCTACCATTTCTATGGCCATGACTTAATTGTACACACTCCGCCTACGCGTTTATTCGATTCCGAGCCACGCTCGCACTTATCGCTAACTTAGTCGTAAGGCACACCAACCGATCAACCAATATTCAAACTCGTCTCAAATCAAGATCGCATTATCATCAACATTTCTTCAAAACTCACGATTTTAAAATCCTCGGCACTTTTTCGTTCCTCAAGTCTCACTTGATTCAACGTATCACTTAGTTGGATCGTGCACATATTCCAGGCGTCCCCAAAATATATGTATTTCAGCCAAGCCTCGTGATAGAGAATCCACCATCACCACTCGAGTCGGATCGTATACATATTCGGGCGCCCCTGATATACGTGCATGTCAGCCGAGACTCACGAGTGGTGCCTCCGTAACTCCTATCGCTTCGCGCTCGAACGTCTGCCTAACCGCTAGGCTATGTCTTTTCGTCAGTACTGGAATCATAGTTCCCAAATAACGATATCAACACTGACCCCATCCTAAGGTCAAACCAAATCGTTGGTACGGGGTTTTCTACCCAAGCTCGCATCACTCCGATTTTTAAACATCGAGCATCGATTTCCTACGCACATTCCAATATCCGTCACATGGGGTACGAGTCGTTCGGTAAAGCCCTCCTACGATAACTCACGTTTTCAACCAATCCTCGATAAGAACAAATCGCTCGTTCATCAAGCCATTTTGCATCGTCTATCTCTTCGAACACGTTCAACATTAGTTCGCCTATCATTCATTCTCAAATCAAGCACGCTATGACACAATTCATCTCTAAACCGTAATTCACATTTCATGTTTCCGAAATCTTCTATTCCAATTCACGTAATCGATCACAAGGTCGTCTGACTTAACAATATGTTGTGCTCCGATCTCACGCGAGACAGATCATCTACGGTGGGCATGAAATCACCATACAACGCTCCCGCGGAATAATCATTCTCATCGGGCGTAACACTTGTTTTGCATCTAGACTAAATCATTCTCGATGTGCGGATTGGACCTACACAATCCTCAAGTTTTATTCGAATATAATCGTAAGTCCTAACATCCTCGAATTTGCCTTCGCATCAAACCGACAAGTCGGAACAATCAAAGTTGCCGCGTCCTGATTTTCTGAGTTCGATTATTCCTGCGATATGAATCACCATGTCAGCGCTCATGCGGAATGATCGCCCCAAATTCGACGCAACGCATGTGCGAGGTTGAAGTCGCGGTCGTACAAGACAAGAATGTCGACGCTGTGGTTATCCGCGTAATCATCAAGATACGATCACTTTCATCCAACATTCGTCTCAACCAAAGTCCTAAATATTGTATCCAATTGGAATGATAACACTTGTGCGATCGTCATTCACCGTGTCAGATTACCCCCGAGTTATCGCATATCATCTTTGATACGCCTCAATATCATCGACGATATACGTAACCTGACGATCTTCGTTTCCAACGAATTCTGAGTCGTGCGAATGATGCTATCGTCCGACTGGATAATCTCCTCGACATTCAATTTCAATTTTGATTATTACCCCTCGAATCGTTAACAACATCAATTTTGACAAACCCAAATTCACGTATCATTCATCCGTCTATCTTAAGTCATAGACCAACGTATTTCCTCGATTCGTAATATTCCTTGCTAACTCAATCATCGAACGATATCCATTACAATCCTCAGAGTCATTTGCGTAACTTTAAAATCGAACATTTCATGCACGTTACCTACCCGTCGTGTTAACTTTTTGTATACGATCCGTATCAATTTCTTCGATTCGCTTTCACCTACTCAATCATTTTCGTATTTCATACTCGTACAATCCTCAATCTTTCGCTCGAATGATTTCCAAGACGGACCATACACCACTCGGGATTCGAATCATCCAATCTAGTCCAAATCACGTTCGCATTATTCGCTAAGACATGTTTCGGATTCGTTCGACGAATCCTTAGCGTAATCGTTCACGTCGCATCGACGCACTAAGTCGTTCATACTATTCCTCAAAATCTAAAACAATCTTCCGTGTACGCCTAAGCGTTAGTCTAATAGCGCTTCTATCGATATACACTCTACGTGTATCTGCGTTCTCGACCGAGCGATACTTAGTATTGCTCGTGACTCGTTTGCACCAAAAGGTTGAGGTGCACGATAATCGGCACAACTTAGCCAAAAGGACGTGCGCATGGCCATCCCGTATGGACTATACTCCGACTCTGTGCACTCATTTGCTCAGGTAGGACTCATTAGGCACGCACGCGACTTGCTAAATTTAGCACGCATTTTCTATCAACTCAAGGTCGGCACCGTTCGGCCCAAAGGCCATCACCTATCGATGCGTTCGATTGAACACTTGTACGAGCTTTTGAAAATATTAGACTTATTATATGGATATGCCGTAGGACAACTGAGAGAGAGCGCACCAATAATATCAACTTACGAAAGCAACAGAGTTAAAGAATTCAATCGATAGTCCAAGGACGTAAAGTCGTGCTCTGATACCATTATGTCATGCCCCGCTCCCGTAGGAGCGATCGTCCTCGCTAAGGCGTGATGTCGAACGAGCCTAGATTGCGCTCGTGCAAGGCGGGTTCTATAACGGCCGATTACAGCGGCGACGACGGGGTCGTCGTCTAGAAGTCCCAAGCAGAGACATTGAACACACAGCGGAAATTTAGAACAAAATATCAGTTTTTCAAAAGATGATCTTTATTGATATCAAAACACGGTTACATTGGGGACGCAAGGCCAAGATTACAATCACTCAAGCTCACTCTTCTCACTTTACAAGTAACTCTGCTCTCTCTCATCTCTCGATTACAATGCTTGAGCCAGCGGAAGCTTCGGAAGGCGATGTCCATACATTATGTCCCGTATAAGTCTTCGATTTCATGCGGCCGCACGCTTCGAATCGCCAAAGAACTCCGTGCCTCGACTCATCCAAGCGAGCTCCGCGCCACGAGCTTCTACCTGTGCCTGCACATAGAAACTGTATGGATGTCAGTACTCAACTGTACTGGTGGAGTGAGCTCCTCGCCCATCCATACAAAATTGACACGTTTATTTTACTTTGTGCAATACAAGACCCTTTTACGATTGTCTTTCTATTCTTGCCTTAGGATCGATTTTAGGACCGACGCCTCGGCCTATTTAGTGTCTTTAGACCATCTCCGTGCCTTGCACTGACAACGTACTCATACTTTGCCTCAAGACCTTTCTCGTGCTTGCATTGTTAACGTACCGACTCATAGTTATATTTCGTACCATACTCTTGGACGTAACGACTAGGTCGTGTCAAATACTTGCCTGTCACTTCCCGTTCCCAGAATACGTATTTTTAACCCATGAACTATTATAGGATGTATTTATTTTACATTCGTCATGTACTGCTCTGTATTTAAATTCCTTTAAATTCATGTTAATTTATTTCCTGCAATTATTTTTCTGTATTTACTTTCTGCATTTTATTCTCTGCTTTTACTTTGCTTTTTTTGGGTTCGGCCTAGATTGGTTTGTTTTCGATTTTGTTGGTTCATCATGAATCAAACCCCCACCTACCACCACCCCTTCCATTTAAAGCCTACCCCCTTTCTCTCTCTTTATTACTTCACCTTTACTCTTCTTCTTCCTCATAACTCTTTCACCAACCTAGGAGAGCTAGGCAAGTGCCAAACTTGCTTCTTGATGGATCACCGTTATTATTGTTCCATCATCTTGCTTACTTAATTTTGAGCCTCTTTAGTACTTAGCATTTTCAATTTCCATAGTTCATTTCTTGTAGATTTAAGTTTAATGCATTTTTGGATTTCTTAGGTTTTGATATAGTAAACTTTATTTTCTTTAAGTTTTGATGGTTTCATGTTGTAGAGAATTTCGTTCTACCCCATTTTGACCTATGGAAGTTCAGATTTGGGCTTAGAATGAAGGATTTAGAGAGCTTGGAAGCAATGATTTTTCATGGTTCTGTCCTTAGAAAATTCTGAGAAGAAGAACAGACCCTGGCCGCATGGTAGTGCTTGACCGCATGAGTCTTCATGCGGCAAGTCATCCTGGTCGCATGAGATTTCGTAGCCCCATAAGCTTAGGCTTAATCAGTTAGCCGCATGACTTAATCAATCAGCCGCATAGCAGTTTCGGCCGCATAAAGCTATCAGGCCGCATGGACCTTTTCATCCGCATGAGTATTATATCCTGGCCGCATAAAGGACCCGAGTCCTATCTGGCCGCATAAGTCAGTTCTAACCGCATGAGTCTCCTTAGCTGCATATAGGCTCGCACCTTTTTCAGCCGCATGAGATATTTTTTAGCCGTATGGGCGCGTGCTGCTTGCAGCCGCATAAATTCAAAACCCGAGCCGCATGTGAACTGTCTTAGCCGAATCACTGCATGTCATCTAGCCGCATAACGTCGATCATTCCCAGCCGCATGGCACTGACTCTTCTCAGCCGCATGGCGCTGCATGACTTAGTTGGCCGCATGAGACTATTCTGTTCCGGCCGCATGAGACCCCAGTTTCGTGAGCCGCATGAGTCTGACCCCAATGTCTTTTTGCCTAATCCTTGCTTCAAATTGACATTGATTGATTGACATTTATTAGCATTAATTATTAGCATGATATTAATTGTTGCCTTGGCATTTGTTTAACTTTAGTTGACATTGATTGACAGGGATTGTCAGCCTAAATTAATAATTGATCATGCGTTCCTAGTTGGAACTGAGAGACTGGCTAGTCGTCTTATTGAAATGAATGAATAAGACACGTTCATATTAACTATGAACTATTGCAATCGACTCGCTAATCTCGAATATTGGCATACAGGCATATACAGGCTTCAAATTAATTAATTAATTATTTATTTACTTAGTTATTTATCTATTTATCTTACAAAAACAGTATGTGTACTTTATGGTCAAGGCATGGTTACTCCGTGGTTAGTTTTGATTGTTGCATTACGCTATGTAAGACCTACAACCTAACCGCACTGGTATCGTTGTAGAGTTGTGCATATCGTGTCCCGTACGAAAGTACTCATTCGAATGACCATGATCCACGACATGGGATTTCACTCAACGTAGAGACTATTAAGTTAAATAAAATAATGATTGCATGGAGAGAATGGATTCCCGAGTTCTTACGTGGCAGCCCTCTTGGGACTAGTAGTGCCCGACAGGCCGGTTGGTCCCCACAGATACTACAAATCTGCCACACGGGCAGGGAGCGGTATCTGGTTGTATTACTTATTATATATTGTATATTGATGACGGGCGTCCCGCTGGGACTCGTCTAATTCATGATTGGCGCAATTGATTGACTGGGTAAACTAGCCTTGCTTGCACATAGTAAGAACTGAGGAATCCTTTATTGCATATTCCAGGATAACTTGGAACTCACAGTAGCAAGCCGTAGTAGTTGCATGGCCGTTAAATTGATTTATTTGTGTACTGTACCTACTCTGTTACCTAACTGAGATGATCAGAATGTCATGACATGACGGGCCAACTTCTGTCCTTGTTTGGTTGGGAGGTTTGTTCGAAGTGTTGTGATGTTATGAGAATCCTAGTAGATAGCAGAGATCTATTATCATATTCTCTTTTTACTGGTTTTACTCCTTATATCGTGCTCCCTTGCGGTACTTGCTATTAGAGGTCTAACCTCTCTGGTTTTGCATGGCCAAATTTAGAGCCGGTCCCTGTAATGCCCCAGTCCCAAAATACGTAGGACTAGGAAATACGTACATGCCAGCTGTATGCATACGCAGACTACTCCAATATATGGAAATCCACGTGTACACACATAAGCTGTAATAAAAGAGCTCCGGCTCATAACAATATATCATGGTCACAGGCAGTATCTATATCTCATCTACAATGATAAATAAGAGAAATAACAAACCAAATGTCTCAACTCAAAATAAAGAGAAATATCTGTCGGGCGGAAACAAATCCACTACCGAGCTACTGAAAAGAAATCAACTGAAATGAATATGAAAAGGAGTATCAACTACATAAGTCCATCAACTAAGAATAGAATCAAATAGGCTCCGAAGGCGAGACTTCCTCAGCTGCAAATGGAGACTCTAGTCCAGAACCGTACTCCTCTGGATACTGCTCGTCGTCTATACCTGGAGAGATCACCAGGTCCTCAGAGGGACGTAACAAGATACAGGAAGAACATGCTAATATAAACTGTCAGAATAATAATAAAATGCAAGACTCTCCTAGACACCAATATGCCAAGGGAATTCTAACCATCTATTGTGCAATTTAGAGGACAACTTTCATGCGCATGGGTGGAATTTTAGGCTATGTGTACGTAACTGGCATCCAGTCATCTGTATCCGTCCGTAACGTCTAAAACGTCAGAGGGCATCTGCAAATATATCGCCACAGTTCCATCCGGAGACTGTGGTTTACCTGTTTGGCTTCCCATACGCACTAGCGACTGTCCTCCCCCAATATATCCCACACTGTTCAAGTCATGTCCATGGCTCGTTCAGTTTTGTAACTGCTTGAGTCTCTACAACCCTAGTCATAGCAGTTACGATCATCTATCCGTCACACGACTTCTTACATAGAGATGGCCAGTCAATATGCAAGCCGTGCCCCTAGCAACATGTCACGAACCGTGTAGTGTGAGTGTCATGGCCAATGGAGATATAAGAATATCCCATAATAAGAGGTTGGTCCACTACAACTAAGTCGACATGCAACAAATAAAAATAAAACAAAGAAACGACTAATAAAGTCGCTTGCACCCAAGTGTGACTTGGACGCACAGTTTATAAAAATACAAAAAAAGTAAATAAATGCTGAAAATAAATAATATGACAGTAAATATAGCAAGGTATACTTGCCTGGTGGTTGGAAGGTGTTTTGACGACGTCCAGTAGGTAAAATCGGCAAGTGAGAAGAAGCTACAAGAGTGGAACCTCCACAAACGTTTCCGGACGCTGAAACAAACATCAAAAACGTTCTCGGTGAAGAAGATATACCTAGGAAACGCCTGTCCGAAAGTCCAATTCCGGAACAGGGGCAAAATCGTAATTTCGGGTCAAAACGATGTCCGCCATTGGACCCGCTTTGCACCGAAACGCGTGCCAGAACCTACGGTCTCTAAAGTCGTCAAACTACATGTCTACAGATTTGTTTTGACGAGACGAACTCAACGGTATGTCCAATTTTGGATTCCGATGAGCCGTGCACAAAATCGCCCGTTAGAGTGGGTCGCGGGCCCGCCAATTTTGACGTTCCGATCAACCTTCTCAGAATTGGACCAAACTTGGCATACAGGACCAAAAAAATATATCGAGTCCAATGGCGCAAGTTTCGTCGCGATTTGACGAGTGTGCACAAAGTAATTGGAAAATGTTGAAATAGGCCGATACGGCGTTCTTCGACGGATACGAGTCAAATTCGTCGCGCACACGCGACCAATTCAAATTTCGTCAAAGCCCACACGTCCACAAAGTCGATACGCACCTTTTGATGCCTTCGGTTTGCGACGGGGTCGTCCGGTTTGTCGGGACGTACCTCGTACCGGGTTTTTCAATGTTTCGAAAAATAGTTTTCTCTGGATTTTCAAACTGATTTATCGCAGAAAATACTAGGTAATAATTAAAACTAACTGTATGGTTTTAATCTCGGTTATATTGACTTTAACTCTCTTCAGACCGATCCCTAAATTATTTTAAAACTTGGAAGTTATTGGCCTTCCAATATAGGGTTTTAAAATGAGAAAACTGTCATATTATGTGGATAAGACGTGGGTTTTGTTTCGTGATTTTTAAAACGATTTTTTTTACAACTTGCTGCAGTTTAATCCAAACTATTTGATAGGAGTTGTTGAGGGTTATATGGGCTCTGTATAGGGTTTTATAGATCGACAAACCATCGACTATAAGCAGAGAAATAATTGAACGAAGGCAGGTACCTTGAGTGTTGGCTCAACAAACAGAGAGGTGCTCTGTTCTTCGAGTTTCGACGGTTCTCCGGCGATCCGTCGACAACTAGCAGACTGCAGGCGGCCTGGAGGAGTCGTAGAAGGTCGGAGACAGCTTGGGGACGAACACTTGAGGATCAAGATGAGTTTTTGATGGGTTTTTCCAAGGTTTTCTATGGATGGGTTTATATATACACCCAGGGTTTTAATCCTAGATTAATTTGAATTCGTATAGGTTTTGGAGTCAAATTGCGGTTTAGATGGAGGAGAATTTAACTAGGATTGGATAGGAAAAAAAATTCGAAAAGATTTGACTAAAGATTTGGTTGTATTCAAAAACCGAAATTTAAAAAAAACAAACTGTGTTAACAGGGGGCGCTGCTCGGGTTCACTTCCGTGAGGAAGAGGAACAGTGCACGTTTTTTTTTTTACTTAACTAAAACACTAAAGGGTTGATGCTCAATGCTGTGGTTATGGGGCTGTGGTCGGTCCTTGGGCCGACCACCACAGCTCCTCTTTTTTTTTTTTTTTTTTTTTCCATAATATATATATATTTATATATAATCTTAGCTAAAACTATGACAAAAATTGCTAAAAAAAATATAGTAAAATATCTAAATTCTCTAAAACAAAATTTGTATATTATTCTATATGCTTCTCTAAATTAAATACATGAGCTATATATGAGAGAATTCCTTCCTATTAATATCTAGTACATTATATATAAAAAATTTGATAAAATAACTTGTATTTTAAATGCTCAAATAATAAAAATATAACCACTTTTTATGTACAAAATTATAGTAATTATTTTTAGTTACCAAAATACTTGCAAAATCCTTAACCCCTAATAATATATTTATAAATAAATATTTCAAAAATCATTTATTGAGAAGGGATTATATATTTACATTTTAGGTAAAAATCATATAATTAATATTATAAAAAAATATAAAAACAATAACCAAATAAATTTACATCTAAAAAAAATAGTAAAAATTCGATTTAAGTCAAAATAATAAATAAAAAAATTACACAAAATTTGGGGATTTTACAGTCCCCGAGGATCCAGCTTACTTCTACCTCCAAGATGGTCAACACTAGAGGGATGATCGCAGGAGGACTCGAGTGGGTTCCTTACTTCTCCGCTCATTTTGTTAAATACTTTATACTGTGCCGTTTGGCACCGACATGTCAGTCGGATTGTCTTGTACCTACTTTTACATAATTGTAACTAAGTCAGGCTGCAGCTGAAAACAATTTTATATAGTTACTACATTATCTGGCTGTATTTTGTAAAGTCAGATATTAAGAATATTTTGACTGAGCGTTTGGGACGCCTTACTGCTTTATCTCACATGTTCTCTATTTCTGTTTCTTATTTGAATGATTGAGACAATAGATGGGAAGTGACCCTAGGAAGACTTTCATGTAGTATGTACCCCCTCGTCTTGTAGACAGCATTGATCGTATTATACGGTATTCATCTACCCATAATACGTAGTTGACTGAGTTATCGCTCTCCAGTATTCTGGTTCTGGGGCGTGACAAGGTTTTAGTGGTGGCCCATGCAAGTCTGATTTCAGACTTGTGGGGTATTTTGATTTATAGGATGTCTCAATCACACATGTTCCCCTTTGATCTCATGATTCGTTGTTCTCAACTCTAGCTTGTCATTCCAGTATCCTTTGACTTCATTGATCTTTCCTATCCGGTCGTTTGATTGTTCTCTTGTCCCTTTTTAGGGGCACTTCGTCCGCATCTGTCAGAGCTGGACAACATCAACAAGGGCAACATGGACAACCTGACCAGGTTGGTCAGCAACAAGGACCAGTACTGCCTCAAGAGACTATCCAGGAAGAAGTGGTAGTGGAAGCAGCAGCTGGATCACAGTATCCAGAGGTTCCACCACCACCAACAGTTCCACCTACCCCTGCAGAAATGGACACACCGGCTCTTCTGGAGATCATGAGAGGAATTATGGCTACTCAGCAACACCAGATATTAGCCCAGCAGCGCATGCATACTCAGTTACAAGAGCAGAATGTACTACTCAACCAAGGATTGCAGACAGCTTTGGAAAGAGGGGCAAGGCCGGATTCAGGAGCATCAACAAGATTTTGCAAGTTCAACCCCCGCCGTTTCGAAGGAACGGAGGATGCCATCTCAGCAGATGCATGGTTTAAGGATATTGAGGCTATTCTGACAGCAGCTAAGGTACCGGCAGAAGAACGTGTGGATCAAGTGAAGTTGTTACTTCAGGATCTCGCACGTGATTGGTGGGAATCAGAGGAGGTAGGTATCAGACGTCCTGTTGCTTGGGACGATTTCACAACAAGATTCAAGACGAAGTACTATGGAGTTGTGACGCAGTTTGAGCTGCAACAGAAATTTATCAACCTCAAGCAGGCCGGCAAGAGGGTAGATGCTTATGCAGCGGAGTTCTGCAGATTGAGTAGATTTTCCCCAGAGATGGTAGCAACGGAGCGCCAGAGGGCGATGAGGTTCCAGCAAGGGTTTCATCTTGAGCTCTTGCAATTGATAGAGGGGCACAATTACCAGACTTTTGACGAAGTGTTGACGGCAACTCGAAGACATGAGATCACCATTCAGAGAATCACGGCAAGGACTGGGGGTCAGAAGAGATCTCACAGTCAGATTGAAGGAGGAGGGCGAGCAGCGCCCCGAACAACAGCACCATCCCCTGGCATTTGTATCCACGATGTGGCTATACGAGGGCCAGCACCACCACCCAGGCAGCAGCAACAACCAAGGAAGAACCAGCAACCCCCAGCGGGCTGCACTTATTGTGGGAAGATAGGGCACACTAGAGATGTGTGTCGGACATTGAACGGACTGTGTTTGATATGTGGAAATCCAGATCATCGGGTTACCACATGTCCCATGAATTCGAGGTCAGGAGGACCAGTGTATCAGTTTTCTGCTCTGCCAGCACCAGGGGCAGGACAGTATCGAGGACCAGCAGTGGCAGTGAGACCATTGGCCCAGCGTCCGTTAATGTCGCAGGCTCAGATGTTTCGGCAGCAGGGACCGCCGATGCAGCAACACCAGCATAGACCACCCCAGCATCATCAAGGCAGGGGCCAGCAGCAGCACCAGACTAGGCCGCAACATGGGAACCAGCAAGGAGGTCGAGGGCAGGCATTCACTCTGTCCTTGGAGGAGGCATTAGCATCGGGAGATGTTGTGGCAGGTAACATTCTCGTCGCCTCATATCCCGCAGTAGCATTGTTTGATTCGGGAGCATCACACTCATTTATATCTGCACAATTTGCGACACGACTAGGAATGGAGTTCGAGGCATTGCCAGGGAGGTTGAATATACTCGCTGGTAATGGGCTCGTAGGAGTTAGTAGAGTTATTCTAGCGTATAGTATTGTAGTTTACGGGTATTCCTTACCCGCCCAGTTGATAGAATTTCTTGTTGGAAATTTCGACGTTATCTTAGGCATGGACTGGCTGAAAGACAGTCATGCGATAATAGATTATCGTAGAGGGAGTGTATCTTTTGATATTCCAGGCATGGAGAGATTCACCTTGGTCAGATCAGAGGCAACTCAGCAAGAGCAGGAAGTAATAACGACAATGGAAGAAGTTCAGGTTCCGAAGGTAGTTGAAGAATTTTTAGACGTATTTTCCGAAGAACTTCCAGGTCTACCACCGGTTAGAGATATTGAGTTCAGTATAGAATTGGCACCTGGAACTAAACCGATATCAGATCGGGTTTACAGAATGGCGGATTCGGAGCAGGCCAAGGTATATCAGTATATAGAGGAACTGAAGGAGAAGAAGTTTATCCAAGCAAGCATATCGCCATGGGCAGCACCAGTGGTACCTGTAGGGAAGAAGGATGGATCATCCAGATTGTGCATCGATTACAGGAAGCTTAACGCGACAACAGTAAAGAACAAGTACCCACTACCAAGGATCGATGACTTGTTTGATCAGTTGAGCAGGGCTAGAGTTTTTTCCAAGATAGATCTTCGTTCAGGGTACCATCAGGTGAGGATTCGGAAGGAGGACATTTCCAAGACCGCATTCAGGTCGAAGTATGGGCATTATGAATTCTTAGTAATGCCGTTTGGTTTGACCAATGCTCCAACAATATTTATGGACTTGATGAACCGCATCTTTATGCCATTCTTAGATCAGTTTGTCGTTGTGTTTCTTGACGACATTATCGTATACTCTGCTAGTGAGAAGGAGCATGAAGACCACCTCAGGAAAGTGTTGCAGGTTCTGAGGGAGAACCAGTTGTATGCCAAGCTCAGTAAGTGTAAATTCTGGACGAATCATATTTCATTTTTGGGTCATATCATATCAGGAGCTGGAGTAGCAGTGGACCCCAAGAAGGTAGAAGCAGTGGAGAGTTGGCCAGTGCCCAAGACCGTAGCTGATGTACGGAGTTTCTTGGGATTGGCAGGATATTATAGAAGGTTCGTGTCAGATTTTGCAAGACTTTCAGCACCCATGACCCGCTTGACACGGAAGGATGTGCCATTCGTCTGGTCGGCAGAATGCCAGGCATTATTTGAGAATCTGAAGCAGAAGTTGATATCAGCGCCTATTCTTACATTGCCAGTTGGACCCGGAGGTTTTATAGTGTATTGCGATGCGTCAGGTAAAGGACTTGGATGTGTCCTTATGCAACATGGGAAGGTGATAGCGTATGCATCTAGGCAGCTTCGGAACCACGAGAAGAATTATCCAACTCATGACTTGGAGTTGGCAGCAATAGTATTCGCTTTGAAGCTATGGAGGCATTACTTTATATGGTGATCGAGTGGACATGTACACATACCATAAAAGTCTGAAGTACATCTTTACTCAGAAGGAGCTGAACATGAGGCAGAGAAGATGGTTAGAGCTGATCAAGGATTACGACGTTGAGCTTCAGTTCATCCAGGCAAGGCTAATGTGGTAGCAGACGCTCTCAGCAGGAGAGGCGGCGCATTTATGTTGACAACATAGAAGCACATCTTAGAAGACCTTCAGGAGATGGGCATAGAAGTTATACTTCCTAGTGATGTAGGAGTTCTAATAAATCTACAAGTTCAATATGACTTGGTAGATAGGATCAAGGCAGCTCAGGCACAGGACCCAAGGATTCAGAAGCATAGAGCAGAGTGTGAGTCAGGGCTCAGAAAGGAAATACAAATTCATGAATACGGTACACTTAGGTTTGGATCTCGTTTATGTGTACCTAGTGGAGATATTAGACAGGAAGTTATGACAGAAGCTCACAGTTTCCAGTATTCTATACATCCTGGAGGAACCAAATGTACCAAGATATCAAGCAGCACTTCTGGTGGAATGGAATGAAGAGGAAGATAGCTAGATTCGTTTCCCGTTGCTTGATATGTCAGCAAGTGAAGGCAGAGCAGCATAGGCCAGCTGGATTACTGTAACCGCTTCCTATCCCGAAATGGAAGTGGGAGCACATCATAATGGACTTTGTGACCAATTTACCGAGGTCACCAAGTGGTAAGGATGCTATTTGGGTATCGTAGATCGGCTTACGAAGGTAGCACACTTTCTCTCTTTCAGAGTAGGGCAATCTACAGAAAAGTTGGCAGAGTTATATATGCAACAGATAGTCAGGCAGCATGGAGTCCCTGTCAGTAATGTGTCAGACAGAGATACCCGTTTCATATCACATTTTTGGAAAAGCTTGCATCATAGTCTAGACACCAAGTTAAAATTTAGCACGGCTTACCATCCACAGACGGACGGGCAATCAGAAAGGACAATTCAGACTTTGGAAGATATGCTGCGAGCTTGCACTCTGGATTTTGGAGGGTCTTGGGAGAGCCACCTGTACTTAGTCGAGTTCTCATACAACAACAGTAATCAAGCCAGTATCCAGATGGCACCATTTAAGGCACTATATGGTAAGAAATGTAGATCGCCACTGGCATGCGATGATATCGGGGAAAGGAAGATGTTAGGTCCAGAGATGATTATTCAGACGGTTGAAGTGGTTAAAGGAATTAGAAAGCGACTTCGAGTTGTGCAGGATCGGCATCGTCATTGGGCGGACCAGCACCGTAGGCCGTTAGAGTTTTCTGTTGGGGACCACATATTCTTGCGGATCTCACCTACCCGTGGGGTCATTAGATTTGGCGTTCACGAGAAGTTGAGTCCGCGATACGTAGGACCATTCATTATCCTTGATAGGGTAGGCGATGTTGCTTATCGTTTATCCCTTCCACCTTCGTTATGAGAGGTGCATGACGTGTTTCATGTATCTCAATTGCAAAGGTATGTATCGGACCCAAGGTATATCCTTGATCACTCTGAGCTGGTTGTTGGTACCAACTTGTCTTACGAGGAGCAGCCTGTGTCCATTTTGAACCGAAGAGAGAAGATACTCAAGAACCGAACAATTAGCCTTGTCCGGGTTGCTTGGGGTCATCACTCATTAGGAGAGTCAATGTGGGAACGTGAGGATGATATCCGATCACGGTATCCACATCTGTTTGACTCACAAGGTATATTTCTTTCCGTGCGCCTTGATTGTCTTAACCCCTCATGCTTGTCACCCCATGGATAGAACTACTTGATATCATAGATTGTTAATGTAGATATGTTATCTGCTAGTTAAACATTGAAGAATGATTGCTTGCTCAAGTTTCTTGGACCTAGGTTAGCTTAGTTTTGATATTTCTATCCTGCTTGGATTTGAAATTCCGAGGACGAAATTTTTCTAAGGAGGGTAGAGATGTCACTTCCCGTTCCTAGAATACGTATTTTTAACCCATGAACTATTATAGGATGTATTTATTTTACATTCGTCATGTACTGCTCTGTATTTAAATTCCTTTAAATTCATGTTAATTTATTTCCTGCAATTATTTTTCTGCATTTACTTTCTACATTTTATTCTCTGCTTTTACTTTGCTTTTTTTGGTTCGGCCTAGATTGATTTGTTTTCGATTTTGTTGGTTCATCATGAATCAAACTCCCACCTACCACCACCCCTTCCATTTAAAGCCCACCCCCTTTCTCTCTCTTCATTACTTCACCTTTACTCTTCTTCTTCCTCATAACTCTTTCACCAACCTAGGAGAGCTAGGCAAGTGCCAAACTTGCTTCTTGATGGATTACCGTTATTATTATTCCATCATCTTTCTTACTTGATTTTGAGCCTCTTTAGTACTTAGCATTTTTAATTTCCATGGTTCATTTCTTCTAGATCCAAGTTTAATGCATTTTCGGATTTTTTAGGTTTTGATCTAGTAAACTTTATTTTCTTTAAGTTTTGATGGTTCTATGTTGTAAAGAATTTCGTTCTACCCCATTTTGACCTATGGAAGTTCAGATTTGGGCTTAGAATGAAGGATTTAGAGAGCTTGGAAGCAATGGTTTTCTATGGTTCTGTCCTTAGAAAATTCGGAGAAGAAGAACAGACCCTGGTCGCATGGTAGTGCTTGACCGCATGAGTCTTCATGCGGCAAGTCATCCTGGCCGCATGAGATTTCGTAGCCCCATAAGCTTAGGCTTAATCAGTTAGCCGCATGACTTAATCAATCAGCCGCATAGCAGTTTCGGCCGCATAAAGCTATCAGGCCGCATGGACCTTTTCATCTGCATGAGTATTATATCCTGGCCGCATAAAGGACCCGAGTCCTATCTGGCCGCATAAGTCAGTTCTAACCGCATGAGTCTCCTTAGCCGCATATAGGCTCGTACCTTTTTCAGCCGCATGAGATACTTTTCAGCCGCATGGGCGCGTGCTGCTTGCAGCCGCATAAATTCAAAACTCGAGCCGCATGAGGGTCATTCCCGCAGTCGCATGTGAACTGTCTTAGCCGCATCACTGCATGTCATCTAGCCGCATAACGCCGATCATTCCCAGCCGCATGGTGCTGACTCTTCTCAGCCGCATGGCACTGCATGACTTAGTTGGCCGTATGAGACTATTCTGTTCCGGCCGTATGAGACCCCATTTTCGTGAGCCGCATGACTCTGACCCCAACGTCTTTTCGCCTGATCCTTGCTTCAAATTGATATTGATTGATTGACATTTATTAGCATTAATTATTAGCATGATATTAATTGTTGCCTTGGCATTTGTTTAACTTTAGTTGACATTGATTGACAGGGATTGTCATCCTAAATTAATAATTGATCATGCGTTCATAGTTGGAACTGAGAGACTGGCTAGTCGTCTTATTGAAATGAATGAATGAGACACGTTCATATTAACTATGAACTATTGCAATCGACTGGCTAATCTCGAATATTGGCATACAGGCATATACAGGCTTCAAATTAATTAATTAATTATTTATTTATTTAGTTATTTATCTATTTATCTTACAAAAATAGTATGTGTATTTTATGGTCAAGGCATGGTTACTCCGTGGTTAGTTTTGATTGTTGCATTACGCTATGTAAGACCTACAACCTAACCGTACTGGTATCGTTGTAGAGTTGTGCATATCGTGTCCCGTACGAAAGTACTCATTCGAATGACCATGATCCACGGCATGGGATTTCACTCAACGTAGAGACTATTAAGTTAAATAAAATAATGATTGCATGGAGAGAATGGATTTTCGAGTTCTTACGTGGCAGCCCTCTTGGGACTAGTAGTGCCCGACAGGCCGGTTGGTCCCCACAGATACTACAAATCTGCCACACGGGCAGGAAGCGGTATCTGGTTGTATTACTTATTGTATATTGTATATTGATGACGGGCGTCCCGCTGGGATTCGTCTAATTCATGATTGGCGTAATTGATTGACTGGATAAACTAGCCTTGCTTGCACATAGTAAGAACTGAGGAATCCTTTAATTGCATATTTCAGGATAACTTGGAACTCACAGTAGCAAGCCGTAGTAGTTGCATGGCCGTTAAATTGATTTGTTTGTGTACTGTACCCACTCTGTTACCTAACTGAGATGATCAGAATGTCATGACATGACGGGCCAACTTCTGTCCTTGTTTGGTTGGGAGGTTGGTTCGAAGTGTTGTGATGTTATGAGAATCCTAGTAGATAGCAGAGATCTATTATCATATTTTCTTTTTACTGGTTTTACTCCTCATATCGTGCTTCCTTGCGGTACTTGCTATTAGAGGTCTAACCTCTCTGGTTTTGCATGGCCAGATTTAGAGCCGGTCCCCGAGGATCCAACTTACTTCTACCTCCAAGATGGTCAACACTAGAGGGATGATCGCAGGAGGACTCGAGTGGGTTCCTTACTTCCCCGCTCGTTTTGTTAAATACTTTATACTGTGCCGTTTGGCACCGACATGTTAGTCGGATTGTCTTGTACCTACTTTTGCATAATTGTAACTAAGTCAGGCTGCAGCTGATAACAATTATGTATACTTACTACATTATCTGGCTGTATTTTGTAAAGCCAGATATCAAGAACATTTTGACTGAGCGTTTGGGATGCCTTACTGCTTTATCTCACATATTCTCTATTTCTGTTTCTTATTTGAATGATTGAGACAATAGATGGGAAGTGACCCTAGGAAGACTTTCATGTAGTATGCACCCCTCGTCTTATAGACAGCATTGATCGTATTATACGGTATTCATCTACCCGTAATACGTAGCTGGCTGAGTCATTCCCCCGCTCTCTAGTATTCTGGTTCTGGGGTATGACATTGCCCGTGCCTCAAACGTCGAGGCCGTGCCTCGTAGCGTAATCTGACTTATCCAAACTCGCCTTACGGCCCTTCTCGACTTAACGCGCAACGACTAACCAGACTTGTGGAACCGGTGTTGAGAACTCAAGCATGACGCCATATCTCGTGTCGAAGCACGCGTCTTTACATATAGCCGAATCGTAGCTTATAATACCTTGGGTGCAACCGAGCACACATTTCACCATTCAACGCATACCGTGCTTACACTTTCTTTGTTACGACCGACACCGTGCATGCGAATTCGCCGCGTAGCACGCCAATTATCTATATGAAAGGCCACTGGCATGACAAGCCATCGCAGACATAGCTCGGGTAGGCGGCGGGTCCTTCAGCGCAGGTAGCGAGCCCCGTTGAAATCCCCCGACTACCCACGCAATAAAAGCATGCGCTGCTATAACGTCTACCTCCTAGGATGACTGGGCCCGGTGCCCCGACGTATAACCAGTCTAGGCAGAAAATCCTTGTCGACAAGGTGTCCAATGACCACGCACCTACTAGACATCTAGACAGTCTAGGCAGAAAATCCTTGGTACGACTGGAACTCTACTTAGCAACTCGTGCTCTGAACCACCCTTTGTATTTCGTGCATCGGGGCGGCGAGACTCCCAACCGAGGGAACGCCTCGTACTTCTTAACGTGGATAGGAATGCGAGACTCCCAATCGAGGGTCCGCCTCGAAACATCTTAACGTGGATAGGAACGCGAGACTCCCAACCGAGGGACCGCCTCGAACATCTTAACGTGGATAGGAACGCGAGACTCCCAATCGAGGGACCTCCTCGAACTTCTTGACATGGAGAGGAACGCGAGACTCCCAACCGAGGGACCGCCTCGAAATACCTTAACGTGGATAGGAACGCGAGGCTCCCAACCGAGGGACCGCCTCGAACTTCTTTGAACTCGAGGGAACGACTACTACGTAGCCTTCCAACTTGACTTGAACAAAACGTGTTCCTTAAGTGCCATGGGCCGGGGCTAACTTCACATCGTGCCAACCGTGGCTCGTGCCTTTAACTGACTTCCGTACTACGCGACGCTATCACCCAAGTCAAACGTTATATGACGGACCTTGAGATCGTGGGACTATTTAACTTGACAACTGCAGAAAGAGCGGGACGGCACTTGGAATCACTTAGGTCGGTCGGCATAACTTTGCCTAACTTACTCAAGCCTATAACTTAACCCGTGGGACGAGCTAAGGCTATGCCAAGCCTTGCGCAGTGGAAACATGCATGCTTTATCGAGCATTTACGCGGGCGACGCCTATGACTTAGGCTAACTCATCGTTTGTATCGAATACCAACTTTTCCCTCTTCCAAGCCGCGGGACAAAGGATCGAGTGTCGTTTTTAAAGCACACCGTACACCAACTCTAATCCGACCGTGGGATGTTTTCCATGTTCTAAACTCGATTCGATCCGTCGGGATAATTCTCTTTAGCTATGTGGATTCGTCTCTTTTATTATTAAGCCTACTTGTGCAAGTTAAAAATACACAAATTATTAAGTGAAGGCTAAGATGAGGCAATTTCACCGAAACTATCCCACCTGAGCAATGTCTTCGAGTCGCCGTTGTAAGGATAAGTCCGAACGCCGTCGGCATTTCGATTCCTCCAATTGACTTTGCGGGACGGGGCACTACAACATACACCACTCAGAACAAGTCTCATCCTCGAGACTTTCCTGAAGGCAAATCATCCTACCATTTATATGGCCATGACTTAATCGTACACACTCCGCCTACGCGTTTATTCGATTCCGAGCCACGCTCGCACTTATCGCTAACTTAGTCGTAAGGTACACCAACCGATCAACCAACATTCGAACTCGTCTCACATCATGATCGCATTACCATCAACATTTCTTCAAAACTCATGATTTCAAAATCCTCGGCACTTTTTCGTTCCTCAAGTCTCACTTGATTCAACGTATCACTTAGTTGGATCATGCACATATTCCAGGCGTCCCCAAAATATATGTATTTCAGCCAAGCCTCGTGATAGAGAATCCGCCATCACCACTCGAGTCGGATCGTGCACATATTTGAGCGTCCCTGATATACGTGCATGTCAGCCGAGACTCACGAGTGGTGCCTCTGTAACTCCTATCGCTTCGCGCTCGAACGTCTGCCTAACCGCTAGGCTATGTCTTTTCGTCAGTACTGGAATCATAGTTTCCAAACAACGATATCAACACTGACCCCATCCTAAGGTCAAACCAAATCGTTGGTACGGTATTTTCTACCCAAGCTCGCATCACTCCGATTTCTAAACATCGATCATCGATTTCCTACGCACATTCCAATATCCGTCACATGGGGTACGAGTCGTTCGGTAAAGCCCTCCTACGATAACTCACGTTTTCAACCAATCCTCGATAAGAACATATCGCTCGTTCATCAAGCCATTTCGCATCGTCTATCTCTTCGAACACGTTCAACATTAGTTCGCCTATCATTCATTCTCAAATCAAGCACGCTATGACACAATTCATCTCTAAACCGTAATTCACATTTTATGTTTCCGAAATCTTCTATTCCAATTCACGTAATCGATCACAAGGTCGTCTGCCTTAACAATATATTGTGCTCCGATCTCATGCGAGACAGATCATCTACGGTGGGTATGAAATCACCATGCAACGCTCCCGCAGAGTAATCATTCTCAACGGGCGTAACACTTGTTTTGGGTCTAGACTAAATCATTCTCGATGCGCGGATTGGACCTACACAATCCTCAAGTTTTATTCGAATATAATCGCAAGTCCTAACATCCTCGAATTTGCCTTCGCATCAAACCGACAAGTCGGGACAATCAAAGTTGCCTCGTCCTGATTTTCTGAGTTCGATTATTCCCGTGACATGAATCACCATGTCAGCGCTCACGCGGAATGATCGTCCCAAATCCGACGCAATGCATTTGAGAGGCTGAAGTCGCGCTCGTACAAGACAAGAATGTCGACGCTGTGGTTATCCGCGTAATCATCAAGATACGATCACTTTCATCTAACATTCGTCTCAACCAAAGTCCTAAATATTGCATCCAATTGGAACGATAACACTTGCGCGATCGTCATTCACCGTGTCAAATTACCCCCGAGTTATCGCATATCATCTTTGATACGCCTCAATATCATCGACAATATACGTAACCTGACGATCTTCGTTTCCAACGAATTCTGAGTCGTGCGAATGATGCTATCGTCCGACTGGATAATCTCCTCGACATTTAATTTCAATTTTGATTATTACCCCTCGAATCGTTCACAACATTAATTTCGACAAACCCAAATTCACGTATCATTCATCCGTCTATCTTAAGTCATCGACCAACGTATTTCCTCGATTCGTAATATTTCTTGCTAACTCAATCATCGAACGATATCCATTCTAATCCTCAGAGTCATTCGCGTAACTTTAAAATCGAACATTTCATGCACGCTACCTACCTGTCATGTTAACTTTTCATATACGATCCGTATCAATTTCCTCGATTCGCTTTCACCTACTCAATCGTTTTCGCATTTCATACTCGTACAATCCTCAATCTTTCGCTCGAATGATTTCCAAGATGGACCATACACCACTCGGGATTCGAGTCATCCAATCTAGTCCAAATTACGTTCGCATTATTCGCTAAGACATGTTTCGGAGTCGTTCGACGAATCCTTAGCGTAATCGTTCACGTCGCATCAACGCACTAAGTCGTTCGCTCTATTCCTCAAAATCCAAAACAATCTTCCGTGTATGCCTAAGCGTTAGTCCAATAGCGCTTCTATCGATATACACTCTACGTGTATCTGCGTTCTCGACCGAGCGATACTTAGTATTGCTCGCGACTCGTTTGCACCAAAAGGTCGAGGTGCACGATAATCGGCACAACTTAGCCAAAAGGCCGTGCGCATGGCCATCCCGTATGGACTATACTCCGACTCTGTGCACTCATTTGCTCATGTAGGACTCGTTAGGCACGCACGCGACTTGCTAACTTTAGCACGCATTTTCTATCAACTCAAGGTCGGCACCGTTCGGCCCAAAGGCCATCACCTATCGATACGTCCGATTGAACACTTGTACGAGCTTTTGAAAATATTAGACTTATTGTATGGACATGCCGTGGGACAATTGAGAGAAAGCGCACCAACGATATCAACTTGCGGAAGCAACAGAGTTAAAGAATTTAATCGGTAGTCCAAGGACGTAAAACCGTGCTCTGATACTATTATGTCACGCCCCGCTCCCGTAGGAGCGATCGTCCTCGCTAAGTCGTGATGCCGCACGAGCCTAGATTGCGCTCGTGCAAGGCGGGTTCCATAACGACCGATTACAGCGGCGGCGACGGGGTCGTCGCCCAGAAGTCCCAAGCAGAGACATTGAACACGCAGCGGAAATTTAGAACAAAACATCAGTTATTCAAAAGATGATCTTTATTGATATCGAAACACGGTTACATTGGGGGCGCAAGGCCAAGATTACAATCACTCAAGCTCACTCTTCTCACTTTACAAGTCACTCTGCTCTCTCTCATCTCTCGATTACAATGCTTGAGCCAGCGGAAGCTTCGGAAGGCGATGTCCATACATTATGTCCTGTATAAGTCTTCGATTCCATACGGCCGCACGCTTCGAATCGCCAGGGAACTCCGTGCCTCGACGCATCCAAGCGAGCTCCGCGCCACGAGCTTCTATATGTGCCTGCACATGGAAACTGTATGGGTGTCAGTACTCAACTGTACTGGTGGAGTGAGCTCCTCGCCCACACATACAAAACCGACACGTTTATTTTACTTTGTGCAATACAAGCCCCTTTTACGATTGTCTTTCTATTCTTGCCTTAGGATCGATTTTAGGACCGACGCCTCGGCCTATTTAGTGTCTTTAGACCATCTCCGTGCCTTGCACTGACAACATACTCATACTTTGCCTCAAGGCCTTTCTCGTGCTTGCATTGTTAACGTACCGACTCATAGTTGTCTTTCGTACCATACTCTTGGACGTAACGACTAGGTCGTGTCAAATACTTGCCCGTGCCTCAAACGTCGAGGCCATGTCTCGGAGCGTAACCTGACTTATCCAAACTCGCCTTACGGCCCTTCTCGACTTAACGCGCAACGACTAACCAAACTTGTGGAGCCGGTGTTGAGAACTCAAGCATGACGCTATATATCGTGCTGAAGCACGCGTCTTTACGTATAGCCGAATCATAGCTTATAATACCTTGGGTGCAATCGAGCACACATTTCACCATTCAACGCATACCGTGCTTACACTTTCTTTGTTACGATCGACACCGTGTATGCGAATTCGTCGTGTAGCACGCCAATTATCTATATGAAAGGCCACTGGCAAGACAAGCCATCGGCGGGTCCTTCAGCGCAGGTAGCGAGCCCCGTTGAAAGCTCCCGACCACCGACGCAATAAAAGCATGCGCTACTATAACGTCTACCCCCTAGGATGACTGGGCCTGGTGCCCCGGCGTATAACCAGTCTAGGCAAAAAATCTTTGTCGATAAGGTGTCCAATGACCACGCACCTACGAGACATCTAGACTCACGTAAATGCATGGCCTAATTGTTGGTACGACTGGAACTCTACTTAGCAACTCGTGCTCTAAACCACCCTTTGTATTTCGTGCATCGGGGCGGCGAGACTCCCAACCGAGGGAACGCCTCGTACTTCTTAACGTGGATAGGAACGCGAGACTCCCAACCGAGGGACCGCCTCGAAATATCTTAACATGGATAGGAACGCGAGACTCCCAACCGAGGGACCGCCTCGAACATCTTAACGTGGATAGGAACACGAGACTCCCAACCGAGGGACCGCCTCGAACTTCTTGACGTGGAGAGGAACGCGAGACTCCCAACCGAGGGACCGCCTCGAAATACCTTAACGTGGATAGGAACGCGAGGCTCCTAACCGAGGGACCGCCTCGAACTTCTTTGAACTCGAGGGAATGACTACTACGTAGCCTTCCAACTTGACTTGAACAAAAAGTGTTCCTTAAGTGCCATGGGCCGTGGCTAACTTCACATCGTGCCAACCGTGGCTCGTGCCTTTAACTGACTTTCGTACTACGCGACGCTATCACCCAAGTCATACGTTATATGACGGACCTTGAGATCGTGGGACTATTTAACTTGACAACCGCAGAAAGAGCGGGACGACACTTGGAATCACTTAGGTCGGTCGGCATAACTTTGCCTAACTTACTCAAGCCTATAACTTAACCCGAGGGACGAGCCAAGGCTATGCCAAGCCTTGTGCAGTGGAAACATGCATGCTTTAACGAGCATTTACGCGGGCGACGCCTATGACTTAGGCTAACTCATCGTTTGTGTCGAATACCAACTTTTCCCTTTTCCAAGCCGCGGGACGAAGGATCGAGTGTCATTTTCAAAGCACACCGTGCACCAACTCTAATTCGACCGTGGGACGTTTTCCATGTTCTAAACTCGATTCGATCCGTCGGGATAATTTCCTTTAACTATGTGGATTCGTCTCTTTTATTATTAAGCCTACTTGTGCAAGTTGAAAACACACGAATTATTAAGTGAAGGCTAAGATGAGGCAAGTTCACCGAAACTACCCCACCTGAGCGATGTCTTCGAGTCGCCGTTGTAAGGCTAAGTCCGAACGTCGTCGGCGTTTCGATTCCTCCGATTGACTTTGCGGGACGGGGCACTACATTTCTTCACACAAATATTTCCTGTTCTGGCTTGCTGGAGAGGAGTAATATCCCAGTCCATCCTCCTGGTATAACTCGCATGAGCATAGCGGGATAGACGGAGACACCTACAAATGTCTGGTAACAATATCCTTTTCTCGCCTCTCTGAAAGAGTCTTTGTTCAACTAGAGGCCTTGGCTGAGAACTCTTATCAAGAGCCTCACCAAATAGAAACAGAGGTTTCTTATGAGTAACGGCGTCGGCAGTTTGCAAGGTTGCCCGTTCATCAGACTTAGCAATGTCTCATTATCCTGTGCTGTTAGAATGGCCTGTCGGGAAGATGCAGGGCATACTGAGGAAATATCACATGGGACAGATCCTCCTTAAATTTTGGCTCAGCTAAAGTCCCTGCAAAGACTTCATAATTCGGGTCTTCTCTGAGGTTGACTGCATCAAACAAAGAGACAGAATTCAGTACATATAAAATCAAAGATTCTGTTCAAAAGATTAGCAAATTGCGCAAGTATCAGATTGTGCTATGTGCATGGCATCAGATTACGCTAATGCAGTCTACATGCGTAAAGTATCCAGCTGCACCAACTCATCCACTTGTGCAAGCCATCAGATTGTGCTGAACAACTTGCACAAAGCATCAGTTTGTGCTGGACAGCCTTGCACAAATCAGCAGATTGCGCTGAACATTTGCCAGCACTTTCCACCGATTGCACAAAAAAATAGTTTTCATAAAAATGAAAACGATTGAGTTTATGCAACCAAAACCCTAAACAGGGCGGCGCAATACAACCAAATCTCTAAAAAGAGAAAGGTTCGAAGGTTTGATAATGTCAAAGAACCCTAAAAAGGGTTTTTGATCGGGTCCAACGTCTACCTTGCAGCGCAGGGTGACCGACTTCATGACGAGAAATGCGAGGCGCAGCCCGAGTCGAAGACTCAGCGGGGGCTTTGCCCTTCTCGACGGCGGAGCGTTTCGGAGCCATTGATGTCGAAGGAGAAGAAGGAGAAGAGTCAAAAATGGCACATCAGCTTTTTCTCTCTCGAACGTTTGGAAACAAGTAAAGAATGACAGAAAGAAGAATAAGAACTATTTATAGTTTTTTTTGAAAGTACCAGACGTCTCAGATTGTGCCGAAGAAATAGGAACTAATTCCTCTAATTTCTCAGACAGGGCATTACTTGCGCAACTTGATTTTAAAATCAAAATTCAAAGTATTTCAAAGCTTTTAATATTTTCAAACTTCGAAAACTTTGAAGGAGGTCTTGTAGGTCCTAAAAATCAAGTTGCACCCATCAAAAAAGCAAAGAAAATCAAGTTGTACATCCTTCAAGTGAATTACGCAGGAAACAGATTGCACAACAACTCAACTGCGCAAGCTGAATTGCGCACACATCCAAGCGCACAAGCTGACGTGGCAACGTTATTATTATCTAACAAAAAATCAGATCTTCTGACAGCTGACAGCCCGAAGAACGAGGAAACTGTTCGTTTATCGTGCAGCACAGCGCTCGAGGACAGCTGTACATGCAACGCAAACTACCAGCCCAATCGAAGCGCAATCTGCCAGACTCCTTGCAGCGCAATTCAATCTCAGCGCAGTCTGAAGCCAGCGCAATTCAAGTGGCGCACTCCATCAAGACAACTGACAATTTGCACGTGGCCTATATGACATCAATTACTCACCATGTGGCAACCGTCTGTACACGACCAAGCGTATTTCAATCAAACAATGCCACGCGTCACATACAGGTAGTCCACGATCGAGTAACTGCCTGCATAGTTCGCTGCTTGTGCAGTCCAATGTCTGCGCAATCCATCCTGCGTAATTCAGAATAACTAAAAATTAGTTATTTCCAGAACTCTATAAATAGAGTTTCAAGTCTTCATTATTAGGCCCAGATCATCCCAGATCAGATCAGAATCATCACCAGAGATCAGGAGTTCTTGCCAAAGTGCTGCTGTATTCTTCAGAGACTACCGTCTTCAAAGTTCACATCGTCCAAGGGATAAAGCGATCGTCTTCAGATCGGATTCCTATAGTTGTACTTTCCCAGAATTCTTGTAATCTTCTTACAAAGTTTATGAAATAAAGATCAACTTTTGTTTTTGCAAACAATAGCATTCTTCAAAACAATAACTTCTAACACGGTCGTCATTCATCGAATCAGAGTACCTCCCGAGTTATTGTACATCGATCTTTGATACGCCTCAATACCATCGATGATGTACATAACCCGACGATCTTTCTTTTGCAACGAATTCCAAGTCGTACAACTTAATTTCCTCAATTCATATTGTCGCATGCTAACTCTTTATCGAGCAACATCTATTCTAAATCCTTAGTCATTCTCGTATCTCCAAATCAATATTTCCCATGCACGCTATCTTCCGATCGTGCTATCTTCGATCTCGTCTGAGTATTTCATCTTAACTCAAGTTTCAATCCATTCGACAAATTTTAAAATTGTATGTACGATTCGCTACGTTTCCTTGACCAATACACCTATTTACTTTATCGTTTCGAATCTCCATTCCATCGTTTCGTAATTCGTACTACGCATTCTTGATTCGTCCGAACGATATCTCGTTTGAGACTCTCAAAGTTGCAACCAACTAAGTGTTACTCGTTCTAAGGCTTTGTGCGATATCATCGCTTGTCGACGTATTCGTTCTATCCGTAAATCCTTTAGTCTCGCTTGAACAATTTCTATGACGTCCATACACCACTCAGGGTTCGAGCCACTCGACTAGTCGTCGACACTCATTCTTATTCTTTCTCGAAGCTATCACATACACCACTCGGATTTGAGCCATCCTATTTAATCCACAATCACATTCGCATCATTTGCTAAGACATATTTCAGATTTGTTCGACGAATCTCTAGCGTAATCGCTCACGTCGTATCGACGCACTAAGTCGTTCGTACTATTCCTCAAAATCCAAATCAATCTTCCGTGCACGCCTAAGTGTTAGTTTGATAGCATTCCTATCGATATACACTCTAAGTGTAGCTTCATTCCCGATCGAGCGGTACTTGATATCGCTCGCAACTCGATTGCACCAAAAAGTCGAGGTGCGCGACACGCGGCACAACTTAGCCAAAAGGCCATGTGCATAGCTATCTCGTTCGAACTATACTTCGGTCTCGTGTACTCGTTCGCCATTGTTAGCGTAAGGTTATTCATGCACGCCTTGCGTTTGCTAACTTTTAGCATTTTGGTTTTCTTTCGACTCAAGTCCGTCATGGTTTGGCACAAAGGCCTTCGCCTATCGATCCCGTTCCACCGAGTACTCGTACGAGCTTTTGAAAATGTTAGACTTATTATATGGAACATCCCAAGGTACAATAAGAGAGAGCATATACATATTTTATTTCAACGAGCTTTAAAAACTGAGAAAATCGAAATAAAGTCCAAGGACGTAAAGCCGTGCTCTGATACCAATCTGTCACGCCCCGCTCCCGCAGGAGCGATCGTCCTCGCTAAGGCGTGATGCCGCACGGGCCTAGGTTGCGCCCGTGCAAGGCTAAGTCCATAAACAGCCGATTTTAGCTAGGCCACAGAGTCGTACAGAGTGTTTCCATTTGCAGCGGAAAGTAAATGAACATAAATTGAAGCAAATTCAAACTCTTTATTGACATTCAAGAAGTTTACAAGTGGCGCTAGGCCGAGATTACAAATCGCTCAACCTCTCCCTCTCTGAAACATAAAAGGTGTGCCAAATGGCTTACAAGATGGAATAATTCATGGCGATGTTCTGATACATTATGTCCTGTATATGGTGCTTCAGCTTCTTGCAACGCTCCAAGGCCCCAGAGAGAGCTCCACGCCTTAGCACGTTCGAGGGAAGCTCCGCACCCGACGACGTCTCCTGCATCCTGCAAGCAGACTGTGGGGTTATCAGTACATTGTTATGCACTGGTGGGGAGGCTAGCTCGCCCACAATGCTATCATTACCAAATACGTTCTATTTACTTTTGTGCACCGTCTATCATTTATTGTCTTACTAATCTTGCCTTAGGGTCAATTTCATGGCACATATCATAACCTATCTCGTGTTGCCGAATTCAAGTGTCGTATGGAAATACATACACGACTTATCCATACTTACCGTCCGGCCTTCCCTGTCCAAAGTAAACCAAGTTGGTCAACAATTCATATAAACTTTCAATGTCAGTGCGTGTCCCTGCCTCAGGTCCTAGCGCGACATAGGCGTGTTTCCTAACTCAATTTCATGAAGTACTCTTTATCCTTTGGTGTGTTATATTTCAAGCCTGTTCAGAAGGTACTTCATTTAGTTAACTTAGACCACTTTGTTCAATGTAAGGACTTGCACGTGGATTGCCACCAGCAAAGCCCACTTAACACTATATGCACCGGTCGCTGGCATCACAAGCCATTTTGGACCCTTTCTTCCTTGGTATTTTACAACTATTCAGAGCGTACAGCTGGTACACGTTGATAGTGTCTTGAAATACCCTGTACTTATGTCTCCTGGGTGACCAAGCCCACACCCAGGCAACCCGTAAAACCCCTTTGATTTTCGCCTAGGCCGGCCACGATCCTTCCTTTGATCATGCCGCAAAAATTCCTTATATCTTCCACCTCCCGTGTACGAAGGGATTGTCCACGACCATTTCGTATTATTTGTCATTTTAACTTAACGGCTGTCTCTGAACCGTATGCTAACCCTTAGCCATAATGCGTTATCGACCAGGTTGGCGTCCGTGCAGCACGGGTAACGAGCCCCGTTGCACGTGCCCGTCATTCCTGTCGCTAACTATTCCTTTCTTTCTTATCTTTTATTCATTCTTTCGTTTCTTTCTTTCACTTGTCCGTTCGTTCATCGATTCATTCACATATTCATTCATTCATTCATTCGTTGATTCATTCATTCACTTATTCGTTCATTCATTCATTCATAGATTTTTGTAACTCCCCGTACGGGAGTCGCCTTGGCGACCCATCGGTCCCATAGTCTTTCAATGTTGCTATACTCTACTTGGAACGACTATGTTGATATTCTTCCGTTTTTATTGTTGTAAACCATTCATTGTTTCATTGTTGAACGCATAAGGGACTTGCACGTAAGTTTGTGCCTTAGCACGAGCGTGGAGCGCGGTACGAGAGTTCTCATATTTTTCATGTTCTTTTCCATATTCTATACAAGCATACAAGATGGGATTATTCCCTTAGCTAGGTGCGTTGAGTCATTTATTAGCATGCGCGGTGTTATCGCCTAGCGATTCTAGCGATAGTGTCCGTATTTTTATGTGTCTAGGCTAAGCAAAGACGGGTTCATCGGAGCCACCCACCTTTGCGATGTTCGTATCGGCCGAGCGATACTCCGAGCGCGCCTTTGAAAGTCTAAGTCTGGATTCCTCTTGACGGGCCAATGTAAGCCTTGCATCGATTCTTCATCAGGTCGATGCCAACTCTTCGGGTCGACGACTCGTTTGAGTCGTTGCACTTGCCGTTTGAATCGGCGTTTCGCTAGGGCGGAGCGGGTCATTACACTAAAAAGTGAAAGAAATATCATTATTTGTTTCACAATGAAACATAAGTCATCATAGCCCATAATGCATTCTCATAATAGCCCATATATTATAAGAAACTTATGCTGCAGTAACCAAAAACTGCCGAAAAATTGAAGTGACCAAAAACTGGAAAAAAAAAGAAGATACTGAAACTCATCACTGGAAAAAATTGAAGTCACCAAGTTATGCATTGTCATCATAGCCCAAAATATCATTATTTGTTTCACAATGAAACACAAGTCATCATAGGCCAGTAGGAGATATTGAAACTCATCACAGCCCATATAAGATTTCAAAAAACCGAAAGTCATCAGTAACCAAAAACTGAAATTGGAGTGCTGCTCCTTTGCAGTTACCAAAAATTGAAACACAAACAGGAGACAAATGGCAGTAAGCAAATATGGGAAGTAATAAAAAACTGAAACACAAGACTGAAAATATCAACAACTTAAGCACAAATTTGGGAAAAATAGTAATTGGCTCAAAGGATTCACCATCCCACTCATCATCGCCAATTTAAAAACTTGGTAACCTCCATCCATCAGCAAATTGGTGGGGGAGGCCATCAAGTTTTGGTTCTCATCGTAGGGCCCCTTCCTCATTTGTGTTGTCGGAACAAATAACATTTTAGACTCAAAGGTTGCACCTTCCTCATCATTGTCTAAAACTTGGCTACAAGTTGGCTACAAGTTTTCCAAAAATATCATACAATTAATGCCCAAAATATCAAAAAAAATGCTACTAACATCAATTCAAACTAACAAAAAACTGCTACAACCTATGCCACACATATTATACCCTACCATGTCCAGTACAGTAGTCATGCCACATGTGTTGTGCAATCTGATCACGCATGTCCTCCCACGCCTTCTTCACGTTACGTTGGACTTGCGTACTATTTTGGGAGAATTGTTCATACTCGAACAAATTGTCTTCCACAACTTCCACCTCACCTAAGGACGGTTTATCAACAACTAACTCGTCCTCAGGGTCAACTCCAAGTATGTAGTTGTGCAGCACACAACAAGCAAGTACAATATCAACTTGTGTATCAAAGTCATGGAACTTCTTCTCCCCTAGGATACAAAACCTGTTCTTCAGGGTGGCAAATGCACATTCTATTTTGCTACGCAACTTAGAATGCCTATGGTTGAAGAGTTCCTTCGCATTGGTAGGGTGATGATCCTTCTTAGGATTGAAGTAGTACCTAACTCCACGATAAGGGGCAATAAACCCCGGCATTGTGGTGTAGCCAGCATCAGCCAAATAATACTTTCCTATACATAAAGAAGTGACATGCAATCAATTGTAAGATTAATTCTTTGTTAACCGTTACAAGCTACGGGCCTAGAAAGTTACATTATATACCTGTTATGACCTTTAGGCCATGTGGAGATGGCCTAGAAAGGGCATCCTTTAAAATTGTCATGTCATTAGCACAACCTTCCCATCCTGCCAGGATATAAGTAAATTTTTTGTCGGGAGTACAAGCCGCTAACACATTTTGTGTTACTTGTTTTCTACCCCTAAACCTCGCTACTATAGCGGCTGGGAGGGTGGCTTGGATGTGGGTGCCATCTATCATCCCTATACAATCCTACAGTTCAGTGAAATGCATATGTAACGTATAATATTATTAGGTTATATAATGCAATCTTAATTTATAGAAAACAATAGTTTTACCTCAAAATACGGATACCATTCTGCTGAATTTAGTATCTCCGTCGGAGTGTCAGACCCTGCTTGCTTCACAAATCGTTCTTGAATTGAACATATTGTACCTAGGACTTTATTAAAATACCTAGAAACTGTCTCTCCGGATCGAATGAATTCAATGCCGCATACTCTATTTTTTGTCTTATGTCCCAATATGTAAAGGAATATGGCTAGTTGTTCTTCCACACAAACAGATCGCGTATCATGGAGCGACCCATTGGAATGAAAAATATTTGCAAGACTGTAGAAAGCAGCACTACTCATCCTTAGGTAATGGACACAGTTATTGGGTCATGGCGTCAAAATTCGATACATATATGCTTGCCTCCACTGTTCTCTAATTATGGAGGGTTCCCTTGCAATGCCTTGTCGGTCATTGCCCTCATTTTCTAATAAATTCATAATTATAGTTACAACAGTAAGTATACTAGCGACTGCGACATTTAGTAACGGATCATTGGGATCACTACCAAAATTTGTCGATTTAGCGACGGCCAGATCCGTCGCCAGTCCGACGAGAATTTCTATTAGCGACCGATCACTGACGGGTTTTAGCCAAAAAATCCGTCGGCAATCAGCTCGTCGCTAATAACGGTCCGTCGCTACGTAGTCGTCAGGTGACGGACTTGCGACGGTATTTCGACTTCACAATATGAAGCATAAGTGACTACTTTTCGACGGACTGTTGTCCATTTAAAGTATTAAATACTGAATTGTTTACACAATAGCGACGTAAAGTTTCGTCGGTAAACCGTCGTAATAGTGTATCAGAGTGTATCGTTCCGTCGCTAATCCGTCGACCGCCGTCGATAACAAAGGACGGATTAGCGACGGTTTGCTGACAGAAAATCCGTCGACCAGGTTCTGGAAGAGGCAGGCATTTCCAGCACCATGGCGACGGATGAGTCGTCGCTATTCCGTCGACAACTGTCGCTAACAAAAGACGGTTTAACGACGAAATAAGGACGACTTTTCCGTCGACCATGTTCTGGAACTTCTTGGTATTTCCAGAACATGGGCGACGGAAAAGTCGTCGCTATTCCGTCGAACTATATACCATCAGAACTGTGCCGACGGATATTCCGTCGACAACCCGTCGCTACCTGGAAATATTTTCAAATCTCCAGTTAGCGACGGATTGGCCGTCGAACAGTAGTCAGACACTGGTAATATCCGTCGCGTAATGGTCACTAGTCCGTCGCTAACTGAGAATATTTTGAAAAAAAATTACAGAGCTTTTCCTGTTCGCAAAAATATCCATAAACCAAACCAATATATAATACACACCAATTATCCAACAATCACATAGACCAAATATATAATGCACACCAATTATCCAAGAATCACATAGACCAAATATGCACATACGAATTTAATGCACACCAATTATCCAAGAATCATATAGACCAAACCAAATTAATATAAAATAGATATCAATTATCCTGAAGAGTAACCTAATATCCGTCGTTATAATCCAATCATAGCACAAATATTCTAAAATTTCCACAAATATTCCAAAACACATAGAAAAATCGACTTTGGCCTCAACAAAGACCACAAGTCAGACGATAAATCCTCACAGCCAGGGATCATAGTTGCGTTGAGACATATACCATTCTATCAGCCACTTTGCATACAAAGGCTCAATCTGGTTGAGATTTTCTGTAGGGACAGGAGGGTCGGTCCCGATGCTACTACTCTCTGACAGTGGCTCCTCCTTAACTTCAAGCTTGGGAGCAATCTCTTTTCTGATGGTCATCGGTTCTTCCTTGACCTCGACCTTTGGTAACACCTTCTCCTTAACAGTCACCGGCTCTTGTTTGACGACGGGGACTTCCTCCGTGTCGACCTCCAAGGGTTTCTTGTCTCGACCCCTTCCTCGACTAGCAGCACCACCTCGACGAGTCCTAGGAGCCATCTTTCTGACAACATAAATTTTCATATAGGGTAAAGAAATTTACTCAAATTATAAAAGTTGTGATGTTAGTTTTTTGCGTTCATCATCATTAGAGGGAGCAGCACTGGAAAAGTTGTGACGTTGGTAGCATGAGAGAGTAAAAATCTGTATCACAAGGCTAACAGAATTATTATGTAATCATGTACTCACCAATAACCGGATGTAACTGGAGTCGTTGGGCCTATCGTGCAGTAATTGGTGGATCCGCTGGTATAGGCCGGATGTACTTGGTATCTAGTGTATCAGATTAGTATCGGTCTATCGGTTTGGTATAGAACGTATCATATTGGTATTGGCCTTAACAAATTAGTATCGTCCTATATCTGATATGTACATGTATCGGCCGAATAGCTAGGATTCATATTGGCCTTATCGATTTGGTATCGGTCATATCCGATAGGTATTGGCCGTGTTGGATTAGTATAGACCATTTCGGATTAGTATCGTGGAAGGTTTAGTAACAACTATACAGCTAGAAGAGAGAAATCCAAGGTAATCTAGCTCTAGAAGAGAGAAATCCAAGTACAGTTGTTGCTAAACCTTCCACGATACTAATCCGAAATGGTATATAATAATTCAACACGGCCGATACCTATCGGATATGACCGATACCAAATCGATAAGACCAATATGAATCCTAGCTATATGGCCGATACATATCGGATAGGACGATACCAATTCGCTAAGACCAATACCAACCGATACGGCCCATACCAAAACGATAGATCGATACTAATCCGATACGGTCAATACTTATAAGTACCTACGGTCCAGGAGGTTGATCCGCTAGTACATCCATGTACGATCAACGAAGTAACGATCCATTTCAATTTGGATGTAAAAATCTGTATCATAAGACAAACTAAACATAATCAGTTCTATTTCACATGCTTAATTGTCAAGTATGGGAACGAATGGCTCAGAACACAACCCAAAATTCATTCTGGCATACATTAGTGTGAATCATCTATGTTCTGTACATATGGTATAGTATATGTTCTTATCGTATCTAGTATCTGAAGGATATAACAGAATCAAGATGAACTCACATAATGTAATACTAAGACATTATTTACTACTATATAAGATATAGTGATAGGTTGTCGTATCATCATTGCCGAGGGATAAGGGTAGAGGGACAAATACCGCTCGAGTGAGCCAAAGGCATGCAGCCACTTCCCTCCCTCCATTCACCCTCTCCCTCTCTCACGCTATCAACGTCACAACTTTTCCACCTCAAGTTCTGATCAAGCATTTTCCTTCTCCTCTCCTCCACCATGGCTCTGAACCCATCTGCTCCTTCCTACTTCCCTTCTTCTTATTTGACTCTCTCAGCCACATATGATATCCAGCTCAAGTGTAGAGTCGGAGGAGAAGAAGTAGGCAGGAAGAGGAGGGGGAAGCAGCACAGCCGGCGGCATGACCCGAAGGAAGTACAGAGGTTTTCTTCAACATACGTAGGAGAACTATAAGGATATATCTTTTCACAACATATCACCTTGTCAATGACCCTTAATGTGACAACCATGTTACCGCGGTGTCGGAAGACTAACATGTTATAATTTTCTAAGCCGTGTGTTTTGACATAATCCTCCAAACTCTTTCCTGCTATGTAATAATATAAGATTACTACATAGGAGGAAAGAGTTGGGAGGATTATGTCAAAACACACGGCTTAAAAACTTATGACATGTTAGTCTTCCGACATCGCGGTAACATGATATTCACATGAAGGGTCTTTGACAAGGTGACATGTTGTGAAAAGATATATCCTTATAGTTCTCCTACGGATGTTGAAAAAAACTCTGTACTTCCTCCGGGTCATGCCGCCGGCTGTACTGCTTCCCCCTCCTCTTCTTGTCCACTTCTTCTCCTCCGACTCTACACTTGAGCTGGATATCATATATGGCTGAGAGAGTCAAATAAGAAGAAGGGAAGTAGGAAGGAGCAGATGGGTTCATAGCCATGGTGGAGGAGAGGAGAAGGAAGATGCTTGATCAGAACGGATGGCTCAGAACACAACCCAAGATTCATTCTAGCATACATTAGTGTGAATCATCTATGTTCTGTACATATGATGTAGTATATGTTCTTATCATATATAGTATCTGAAGGACGTAACAGAATCAAGATGAACTCACATAATGTAATGCTAAGACATCATCTACTACTATATAAGATATAGTGATAGGTTATCGTATCATCATTGCCGAGGGATGAGGGTCGGAGGACAGTCAACTTTATCTACGGCTACATAGTTTCTGTCTCGCCAGTCGAATGGCTGCAGGGACTATGTCCTGATCACCATGTCGTACCGTAGACTAATGCAAATGGAGTTGGAAATATCCATCACTAACCGGTCACTAGTCCGTCGGTAACTGAGAATGTTTTTGAAAAAAAATTGTAGCACTTTCCCTGTTCACAAAAATATGCATAAACCAAACCAATATATAATGCACACCAATTATCCAACAATCACATAGACCAAATATATAATACATACCAATTATCCAAGAATCACATAGACCAAATATGCACATACGAATTTAATGCACACCAATTATCCAAGAATCATATAGACCAAACCAAATTAATATAAAATAGATATCAATTATCCTGAAGAGTAACCTAGTATCCGTCGTTATAATTCGATTTATCTTCAAGTGTGAGAACGGATGGCTCAGAACACAACCCAAGATTCATTCTAGCATACATTAGTGTGAATCATCTATGTTCTGTACATATGGTGTAGTATATGTTCTTATCGTATCTAGTATCTGAAGAACGTAACAGAATCAAGATGAACTCACATAATGTAATACTAAGACATCATCTACTACTATATAAGATATAGTGATAGGTTGTCGTATCATCATTGCCGAGGGATGAGGGTCGGAGGACAGTCAACTTTATCTACGGCTACATAGTTTCTGCCTCGCCAGTCGAATGGCTGTAGGGACTATGTCCTGATCACCATGTCGTACCGTAGATTAATGCAAATGGAGCTGGAGCCAAAATACAGAAACCAAAATACAAAATACAGAATCAAATCCCTGGGTTCCTCGAAAATACAAAACACAGTTCTAATTTATATGTATTTTAAGTGTGAGAATGGATGGCTCAGAACACAACCCAACCGGAGAGGATACTCTGAGAGATCCATCTGAGTAGGACGTATACTCTGAGAGATCACCTTTACAAGAATGATATCAGTAGTGGGATTGAGTGTTGGAGGAGATATTATCAGAGTATACGTCCTACTCAGATGGGTCTCTCACCGTTACTAATTTTTTCTGACAGCATGGTGGATGTGTTCTGTCAACAGATTCTTACTCCGAGCCAAAACTTTGCCTCGGAGCTCAAGTGGACATCCTTCGTGTAGAGCTCGAGTGAGAGGTTCCTGATAGCATGGTGGTCTCCTTTGTTAAAGTATCCGTGCTCGTCCTACAACCAATATGGGATGAGCACGAATACTTTGACAAAGGAGACCACCATACCGTCAAGAATCTCTCACTCGAGCTCTACACGAAGGATGTCCACTTGAGCTCCGGAGCAAAGTTTTGGCTCGGAGCAAGAATCTGTTGACGGAGCACATCCACCTTGCTGTCAGAAAAAATAGCAACGGTGAGAGACCCATCTGAGTAGGACGTATACTTTGATAATATCTCCTCCAACACTCAATCCCACTACTGATATCATTCTTGTAAAGGTGATCTCTCAGAGTATACGTCCTACTCAGATGGATCTCTCACAGTATCCTCTAGTAATAGGTTGTCGTATCATCATTGCCGAGGGATGAGGGTCGAAGGACAGTCAACTTTATCTACGGATACATAGTTTCTGCCTCGCCAGTCGAATGGCTGCAGGGACTATGTCCTGATCACCATGTCGTAGTCCAATACAATTCAGAGATTGACACAGTACTAATTCATATATATAGTCCAATACAAATAGTCTAATACAAAAACAACCCAATATAAATAAGTACTAATAGCTAATGAGAACCACGCAGCTCACGCAAACGCTCAGTGATACGATCACGCAACCACCTCGAAAAAGCAAGATTTTTGGCGTGAGGAGAGATGTCGTCCCTTGCAAGTGCTGCATGAATTGAACTTCCGGTCTTACTAGCTACCGGTACTGGATGAATAGAACTCCCGGTCTCACTAGCAACCGGTGCCACTTCCTCCTTAACTGTAGGAGGAGCCACCTCAGCATTCACTGTTTCCCTCAAACGACGTACCGCTCCTCGGGTCATGGGTGCCATCTGGTAAGATCGATAGTCACAAATGATATAATTGTAACATAAGCAAGCTAACTAAAGGAACCATCATATAATTTGAGTACATTTTCGAAAGCCGATAAAGTATAAAAAATTTGATTTTTTGCCAAGTGTGAGAACGGATGGCTCAGAACATAATCCAAGATTCATTCTAGCATACATTACTGTGAATCATCTATGTTCTGTACATATGGTGTAGTATATGTTCTTATCGTATCTAGTATCTGAAGAATGTAACAGAATCAAGATGAACTCACATAATGTAATACTAAGACATCATCTACTACTATATAAGATATAGTGATAGGTTGTCGTATCATCATTGCCGAGGGATGAGGGTCGGAGGACAGTCAACTTTATCTACGGCTACATAGTTTCTGCCTCGCCAGTCGAATGGCTGTAGGGACTATGTCCTGATCACCATGTCGTACCGTAGATTAATACAAATAGAGCTGGAACTGGAGCCAAAATACAGTACTACTACACCATGTCGTACCATTTTACTCTCTCTCTCTCCTCCCCCCCTCCGGCGCTCTCACTCTCTCCGGCGCTCTCACACTACTAATTCCTATATGTTTTAAGTGTGAGAACGGATGGCTCAGAACACAATCCAAAATTTATTCTAGCATACATTAGTGTGAATCATCTATATTCTGTATACATATCGTGTAGTATATGTTCTTATCGTATCTAGTATCTGAAGGATATAACAGAATCAAGATGAACTCACATAATGTAATACTAAGACATCATCTACTACTATATAAGATATAGTGATAGGTTGTCGTATCATCATTGCCGAGGGATGAGGGTCGAAGGACAGTCAACTTTATCTATGGCTACATAGTTTCTGCCTCGCCAGTCGAATGGCTGCAGGGACTATGTCCTGATCACCATGTCGTACCGTAGATTAATACAAATGGAGCTGGAAATATCCGTCGCTAACCGGTCACTAGTCCGTCGCTAACTGAGATTGTCACATACACATATGTATATCACAGCTAGATGTATAGATATATACATCTATATAGAAGAACACAACTGATAGAACTCGCACTGTCCTTGAGACAGTGAACATATACACTATGAATCCAAACCCCATATTCACATTTACTAATCCAAACACCACCAAACTAATGGATAACACCCAATATGGATAACACATTATTTAGCCAATATATAAACTCAGATGAATTTGAGAAGCAAAGCCGCCCGTCGCCCCCGACCAAAGCCCGCCGCCCCCGACCAAAGCCCGCCACCCCAAGCCCACCGTCCAGTAGTTCGGTTGCATATATATATGAAGAGTGCTTATGGCTGTGCGTCGGTTGCATATACCCCCGATGCCCCCGCCCCAAGCCAGCCGCCCAGCCCCCGACGCCGCCGCCCCAAGCCCGCCGCCAGGCCCCGACGCCCCCACCCCAAGCCCGCCGCCCAGCCCCCGACGCCCCCGCCCCAAGCCAGCCGCCCAGCCCCCGACGCCCCCGCCCCAAGCCAGCCGCCCAGTCCCCGCCGCCCCCGCCCCAAGCCCGCCGCCCAGCCCCCGACGCCCCCGTCCCAAGCCCACCGTCCAGCCCCCGACCCAAGCCAGCCGCCCAACCCCCGATACCCCAGCCCCAAGCCCGTCGCCCAGCCCCCGACGCCTCTGTCCCAAGCCCACCGCCCAGCCCCCGACCCAAGCCAGCCGCCCAGCCCGCGACGCCCCAGCCCCAAGCCCGCCGCCCAGCCCCCGACGCCCCCGTTCCAAGCCCGCCGCCCAGCCCCCGACCCAAGCCCACCGCCCAGGCCCCGACCCAAGCCAGCCGTCCAGCCCCCGACGCCCCAGCCCCAAGCCCGAAGCCCAGCCCCCGACGCCCCCGCCCCAAGCCCGCCGCCCAGCCTCCGACGCCCCCGCCCCAAGCCCACCGGCCCCGCTGCCCCTATACGACACCACGAGAGAGAGAGAGAGAGAGATCGAGAGAGAGAGAGAGGAGATTACCTTCGGGAGAGAGGGAGGAGAGGACGTCGACGCCGACGCCGACACCGACGCCGATCACCGAAGCCGCGGGAGAGAGAGAGAGAGAGAGAGAGAGAAAAGAGAGAGTGAATTTGGGAGGAATGTGAAAAGTTCTTTCCGCCGTTTCATTGAAAGTCTGGAACGTACATTTAGCGACGGCTGATAGCCCGTCGCCGGGTAGTCGCAATTTTTGATACTTGTCGACTGAATATCCGTCGCTACGTAGTCGAAAAAAATGTCCCGCCAATTCTCTACACAATTTCCGCCAAATAATCGACTGCGTAGCGACGACTGGCCTTCCGTCGCTATATTTTCGACACCTTAGCGACGGATGTGCGACCTTCCCCCCCTAAAATTAAAATAAAAAATATTATTTTCCGTTCCCGGAATACGTATTCTAAATACATGTACTGCTGGAATGTATTTATTTAATATTTATCATGTATTGTTCTGTACTTAAATTCTATTAATTTTACGTTAATTATTTTTCTGTATTTTACTTTCTGTATTTTACCTTCTGCTTTGCTTATTGGGTTCGGCCCGAGTTGGTTTAATTTCCGGCCTTGATGGTTCAACATAAACCCAACTTCCCACCTACCACCACCCCCATTTAAAGCCCATCCCCTTTCTCTCTCTTCATTATTTCCTCTCATTACTCTTCTTCTTCCTCATAACTCTTTCACCAACCTAGGAAAGCTAGGCAAGTGCCAACTTGCTTCTTGATGGATCCCCATTATTATTGTTCCATCATCTTCCTTATTTTATTTTGAGTCTCTTTAGTACTTAGCATTTTCACTTTCCATGGCTTATTTGTTGTAGATCTAAGTTTGTTGCATTTTTGAATTTCTTACGTTTTGATCTAGCAAACTTAGTTATCTTCAAGTTTTGATGGTTCCATGTTGTAGAGAATTTTGTTTTGCCCTATTTTGACCTATGGAAGTTCAGATTTGGGCTTAGAATGAAGGATTTATGGAGTTTGGAAGCAATGGCTTCCAATGGTTCTTCCTCTCAGACAAGTGGAGAAGAAGAACAGTCCCCTGGCCGCATGGGAATTCTAGCCGCATGGGCATGGACATTCCAGCCGCATGAGTTCATTCGTTTTGAGCCGCATGAGACTGATTCCAATTCCAGCCGCATGGGCTTAGTCAGCTGCATGAGACTTATCTGCCGCATGAGTTCTTAGCTAGCCGCATATGCATTCGATCCCACAGCCGCATGGCGCTGCATGACTCCTTAGCCGCATATAGGATTGTACTTATTCTAGCCGCATGAAATTAGTTTTCCTTAGCCGCATATAGGCCTGTCCCATGTTCAGCCGCATGGGCGCATGTCATTTCGAGCCGCATGGGCGCATGTCATTTTGAGGGACGCATGTCCTTTTGAGCCGCATGGACGCATGTCATTTTGAGCCGCATGGGCGCATGTCCTTTTGAGCCGTATGGGGTTTGCTATCCCCCCAGCCGCATAGAATTTCCTTTGGCCGCATGGTCGCATGTTAGCCGTAGCCGCATGAGATTGCAACCTTTTTCAGCCGCATGGCTTGGGCATTGCTGAACCGCATGGGGCTATTTCAAATCCCGGCCGCTTAGGCGCATGTTATCCTAGCTGCATAGGCGCGTGTGGTCCTAGCCGCATAGGCGCATATTGTCCCGACCGCATGAATTTAAGCTTCCTTAGCCGCATGATTTCCTGGTCGCATGAACTCTGATTCTAAAGCCTTTTGGCTGATCCTTGTTCCAAATTGACATTGATTGACATTGATTGGCCTTGATTAATTATCTTGGCTTTTATTAACATTAATTATTGTCTTGACATTATAATATGATAGTTGGTTATCTCGATTAATAATTGATCATGTATTCCTAGTTGGAACTAAGAGGCTGGCTAGTCGTCTTATTAAATTGAATGAATGAGACACGTTCATATTATGAACTATTATAATCGACTGGCTGGTCCCAAAACATTGGCATACAGATACATGCAGGCTTCAGTTATTTTTTTATCTAACTATTACGGAAGCAGCATGTGTACTTTATGGTCAAGGCGTGATTATTCCGTGGTTAGTTTTGATTGTTGCATTACGCTATGTAAGACCTACAACCTAACCGCACTGGTATTGTTATAGAAATACATACCGTACCCCGTACGAAAGTACTCATTTGAATGACTATGATCCACGGCATGGGATTTCGTTTAACATAGAGGCTATTAAGTTAAATAAAATAATGATTTCATGGAGAGAACGGATTCCCGAGTTCTTACATGGCAGCCCTCTTGGGACTAGTAGTGCCCGACAGGCCGGCTGGTCCCCACAGATACTGCAAACCTGCCACACGGGCATGGAGCGGTATCTGGTTATATTATTTATTGTATATTATATATTGATGACGGGCGTCCTGCTGGGACTCGTCTAACTCATGATTGGCACAATTGATTGACTGGGTAAACTAGCCTTGCTTGCACATAGTAAGAACTGAGGAATCCTTTATTGCATATTCTAGGATAACTTGGAAATCACAATAGCAAGCCGTAGTAGTTGAATGACCGTTTAAATTAATTTGTTTGTGTACTGTAGCTACTCTGTTACCTAACTGAGATGATCAGAATGTCAGGACATGACGGGCCAACTTCTGTCATTGTTTGGTTGGGAGGTTGGTTCGAAGTGTCAAGATGTTATGTGAATCCCAGTGACAAGCAGAGATCTATTATTATATTCTTTTATTTACTGGTTTCATCCTTCATATCGTGCTTCCTTGCGGTACTTGCTATTAGAGGTCTAACCTCTCTGGTTTTGCATGGCCAGATTTAGAGCCAGTTCCCGAGGATCCAGCTTACTTCCACCTCCAAGATGGTCAATATTAGAGGAATGATCGCAGGAGGACTCGAGTGGGTTCTTTACTTCACCGCTCATTTTGTTATTTACTTTATACTTTGCCGTTTGGCACCGACATGTTAGTCGGATCGTCTTGTACCTACTTTTACATAATTGTAACTAAGTCAGGCTGCAGCTGATAACAATTGTGTATACTTTTGCTACACCAATCTGGCTATATTTTGTAAAGTCAGATATCAAGAACATTTTGACAGAGCGTTTGGGACGCCTTACTGCTTTATCTTATATGTTCTCTATTTCTGTTCCTTATTTGAATGATTGAGACAATAGATGTGAAATGACCATAACGAGACTTTCATGTAGTATGCACCCCCTCGTCTTGTTAGACAACATTAATCGTATTATACGGTATTTATCTACCTGTAATACGTAGCTGGCTGAGTCATTCCCCCGCTCTCTAGTATTCTGGTTCTGGGGCGTGACAAGGTTTTAGTGGTAGCCCATGCAGGTCTGATTTCAGACTTGTGGGGTGTTTTGATTTATAGGATGTCTCAATCACACATGTTCCCCCTTGATCTCATGATTCGTTGTTCTCAACTCTAGCTTGACATTCCAGTACCCTTTGACTTCATTGATCTTTCCTGTCCGGTCGTTTGATTGTTATTTTGTCCCTTTTTAGGGGCACTTCGTCCGCATCTGTCAGAACTGGACAGCAACAAGGGCAACATGGACAACCTGACCAGGTTGGTCAGCAACAAGGGTCAGAACTACTTCAAGAGACTATCCAAGAAGAAGTGATAGTGGAAGCAGCAGCTGGATCGTAGTATCCAGAGGTTCCACCACCACCAACAGTTCCACCTACCCCAGCGGAAGTGGACGCACCGGCTCTTCTGGAGATCATGAGAGGGATGATGGCTACTCAGCAACATCAGATGTTAGCCCAGCAGCGCATGCACGCTCAGTTGCAAGAGCAGAACGTATTACTCAACCAAGGATTACAAACGACTTTGGAAAGAGGGGCGAGGACAGATTCAGGAGCATCAGCCAGTTTTGCAAGTTCAAACCTCGCCGTTTCGAAGGAACGGAGGATGCCATCTCAGCAGATGCATGGCTTAAGGATATTGAGGCTATTCTGACAGCAGCTAAGGTGCCGGCAGAAGAATGTGTGGATCAAGTGAAGTTGTTACTTCAGGATCTCGCACGTGATTGGTAGGAATCAGAGGAAGTGGGCATCAGACGTCCTGTTGCTTGGGACGATTTTACCGCAAGATTCAAGACGAAGTACTATAGAGTTGTGGCGCAGTTTGAGCTACAACAGAAGTTTATCAACCTCAGATAGGCTGGCAAGACTGTAGATGCTTATGCAGCGGAGTTCTGCAGATTGAGTAGGTTCGCCCCAGAGATGGTAGCAACGGAGAGCCAGAGGGCTATGAGGTTCCAACAAGGGTTTCATCTTGAGCTCTTGCAATTGATAGAGGGGCACAATTATCAGACTTTTGACGAAGTATTGACGGCAACCCGAAGGCACGAGATCACCATTCAGAGGCTTGCGGCGAGGACTGGGGGTCAGAAGAGATCCCACAGTCAGATTGAAGGAGGAGGGGGAGCAGCGCCCCGAACAACAGCACCATCCCCTGGCATTCGTATTTACGATGTGGCAATGCGAGGGCCAGCACCACCACCAAGGCAGCAGCAACAACAACAGAGGAAGAACCAGCAACCCCCAGCGGGCTGCACTTATTGTGGGAAGGTAGGGCACACTAGAGATGTGTGTCGGACATTAAACGGATAGTGTTTGATATGTGGAAATCCAGATCATCGGGTTACCACCTGTCCCATGAATTCGATGTCAGGAGGACCAGTGCAACAATTTCCTGCTCTGCCAGCACCAGAGACAGGCCAGTATCGAGGACCAGCGGTGGCAGTGAGACCGTTGGCACAGCGCCCGTTCATGACACAAGCTCAGATGTTTCGGCAGCAGGGACCGTCGATACAGCAACACCAGCATAGACCACCCAAGCATCATCAAGGAAGGGGCCAGCAGCAGCATCAGGCAAGGCCGCAGCATGAGAATCAACAAGGAGGTCGAGGGCAGGCATTCACTCTGTCCTTGGAGGAGGCATTAGTATCGGGAGATGTTGTGGCAGGTAACATTCTCGTCGCCTCATATCCCGCAGTAGCATTGTTTGATTCGGGAGCATCACACTCATTTATATCCGCACAATTTGCGACACGGCTAGGAATGGGGTTCGAGGCATTGCCAGGGAGGTTTAATATACTCACTGGCAATGGGCTCGTAGGAGTTAGTAGAGTTATTCTAGCGTATAGCGTTGTAGTTTGCGGGCATTCCTTACCCACCCGGTTGATAGAATTTCCTGTTGGAAATTTTGACGTTATCTTAGGCATGGACTGGCTGAAAGACAGTCATGCGATAATAGATTGTCGTAGAGGGAGTGTATCTTTTGATATCCCGGGCATGAAGAGATTCACCTTAGTCAGATCAAAAACAACTCAACAAGAGCAGGGAGTAGTAACGGCAATGGAAGAAGTTCAAGTTCCGAAGGTAGTTGAAGAATTTCTAGATGTATTTCCCGAAGAACTTCCAGGGCTACCACCAGTTAGAGATATTGAGTTCAGTATAGAATTGGCACCTGGAACTAATCCGATATCAGATCGAGTTTACAGAATGGCGGATTCAGAGCAGGCCAAGGTATATCAACACATAGAGGAACTGATGGAGAAGAAGTTCATCCAAGCTTGCATATCACCTTGGGCAGCACCAGTAGTACTTGTGGGGAAGAAGGATGGGTCCTCCAGATTGTGCATTGATTACAGAAAGCTTAATGCGACGACAGTAAAGAACAAGTACCCACTACCCAGGATCGACGACTTGTTTGATCAGTTGAGCAAAGCTAGAGTTTTCTCCAAGATAGATCTTCGTTCAGGGAATCATCAAGTGAGGGTTCGGAAGGAGGATATTCCCAAGACAGCATTCAGGTCGAAGTATGGGCATTATGAATTCTTAGTAATGTCGTTTGGTTTGACCAATGCTCCAGCAATATTTATGGATTTGATGAACCGCATCTTTATGCCATACTTAGATCAGTTTGTCGTTGTATTTCTTGACGACATTCTCGTATACTCTGCTAGTGAAGAGGAGCATGAAGACTACATCAGGAAAGTGTTACAGGTTCTGAGAGAGAACCAGTTGTATGCCAAGCTCAGCAAGTGTGAGTTCTGGACGGATCATATTTCATTTTTGGGTCACATCATATCAGGAGCTGGAGTAGCAGTGGATCCCAAGAAGGTAAAAGCAGTAGAGAGTTGGCCAGTACCTAAGACCGTAGCTGATGTGCGGAGTTTCTTGGGATTGGCAGGATATTACAGAAGATTCGTATCAGATTTTGCAAGGCTTTCAGCACCTATGACCCGCTTGACACGGAAGGATGTGTCATTCGTCTGGTCGGCAGAATGCCAGGCATCATTTAAGAATCTGAAACAGAAGTTGATCTCAACACCCATTCTTACATTGCCAGTTGGATCCGGAGGTTTTACTGTGTATTGTGATGCGTCAGGTAAAGGACTTGGATGTGTCCTCATGCAGCATGGGAAGGTAATAGCGTATGCATCTAGGCAACTTCGAAACCACGAGAAGAATTACCCAACTCATGACTTGGAGTTGGCGGCAGTAGTATTTGCTTTGAAGCTATGGAGGCATTACTTATACGGTGATCGAGTGGACATGTACACAGACCACAAAAGTCTGAAGTACATCTTTACTCAGAAGGAGCTGAACATGAGGCAGAGAAGATGGTTGGACTTGATCAAGGATTATGACGTGGAGCTTCAGTATCATCCAGACAAGGCTAATGTGGTAGCAGACGCTCTTAGCAGGAGAGGCGGCGCATTTATGTTGACAACGCAGAAGCACATCTTAGAAGACCTTCAAGAGATGGGCATCGAAGTTATACTTTCTAGTGATGTAGGAGTTCTAACAAGTTTACAAGTTCAATCCGACTTGGTAGACAGGATCAAGGTAGCTCAGGCACAGGACCCAAGGATTCAGAAGCTTAGAGCAGAATGTGAGTCAGGACTCAGAAAGGAGATGCAAATTCATGAAGATGGTACACTTAGGTTTGGATCACGCCTATGTGTGCCTAGTGGAGATATCAGACAGGAGGTTATGACAGAAGCTCACAGTTCTCAATATTCTATACACCCTGGAGGGACCAAGATGTACCAAGATATCAAGCAGCACTTCTGGTGGAACGGAATGAAGAGAGAGATAGCTAGATTTGTTTTCCGTTGCTTGGTATGTCAGCAAGTGAAGGCATACACTACACCAAAACAGTCGTTTCCTAACGACTATAAGCGTTAGGAAAAATATTCCTAACGATTTTTTACCGTTGCTTCCATGGCGTGGGGAATTTTGCTAACGATTTTGCTAACGGTAAAAAGCGTTGGGAAAATAAATTTTCCAACGGATTTTTACCGTTAGGAACACAAATTTTCCTAACACTTAAAAACTGTTGGGAACACAAATTTTCCAACACTTAAAAACTGTTAAGAAAGCAAAATTTTCCAACAGTAAAAAACCGTTAGGAATTGATCCATAAATTTAAAAAAAAAAATTGCACTATTTAACCTGTGATGGCTCTGTTGAATCCACTCAATATAAACCATTAGTCATTGTGACAATATAATTTACACGAGATTTTACATAAGAACACACTACATCATAAACTAACTCCTACAAAATGAATCTGATACACAAGTTTATATACAAGTATGAGATAGTCGTCACCCGGATCTGTTCATGTTGGGTGCCTGATACTCGGGTGCCTGATACTCTCTGGCTGTTTCCTTCTCGAATTTGCTCCTGCTGCGTATCACTCGCCTCTGGGGATTCTTCGATAGACTTTTGGTTTCCCTGGTCCGCGGGACTGAGAAGCTCTGAGTTTTCGGTAGGGAAATTGTGTTCCAAGCCCTGTAATTAGCATACTCTCCTTTGTATCTTCAGATATTCATGGAAAGTTTACTCGTTGCTTAGACGATGTATATGTAGCTCTCCTGATCCACAGTGACAGGGAAATAAAAGGAAACAACTTTTGATTTTCATATACAAAACTAAAACTGCACTGTAGAATAAATCTGGATATGAATAAGTTGCAGGTAAAAGAGGCTTATCTTGGGATAGTTTCTAAGTTTCTCCAAATAGTCGAGCATTGTCACTCCCCCAAACTAGGATAGGATCCGATGAACTTCTCAATTTGTCTCCCTACAAATCATACATAAAGTATAATTGGTGAATTAGGTAAGAATAAGTTGAATACTTAAGGAAATATATAGTAATGCTTCACCATTGGAACAATCCAAACCATCTTGACTCATTGGTAGTGGGTATGTAGCATTGGACATACTGGAGATTTAAGTTTCCATTTTTGGAGAAATCTAAAGCTTAAACCAAAAACCTAAGACTCTCAGCAAAAGTTTTACCGACCTTTCATGGCTATGCTTCTTTTAGGTCTGGATTAGAAAAAAAGGCTGTCATAGTATATCTGAAGCCTGCTTTCTAGCTGCATCAATCCCTTTTGCTTTCTACAACACAAATGACAGTGTCAAGACCATTATACCATCACTTGACATAGTCATACCAGAGCCTTGCCTACATGCACAAATACTAGATTGAAGCTAGTATATACCTTAATTGTAGCCACTCTTTGAGCCTGCAGCATAGGATCTTGATGTATGATCTTCATCCGTTTACTAAATAATCCTGTTTTAGCATTGAGACTCTGCAATCAACAAAGTAATCAACAATGACATATTTATTGGACGACATAAACTATACAATAGTTACAAAATACAATAAATATGTCGTCAAAGGAAATCATAAATATCAAAATAATGGCATGGCATCTGTGAGAGAAATCCTAAATATCAATCGGATTGTAGGTGAAGTAGTTTTATGTTTGTCTGTAATCATCGTCCAAGCCTTTTCGTTTCCCCCCATTAGAATGGAGAATGCCGAGATCTCAAAGGAGCTTCAACAAATTCCACAAGATATTCTGTCTCGAAGTAGACAAGGTGTCAAGACTATGATACATATTGGGGAACTTTATTATATGATACATCTTGTGGAACTTTATTATATTAGCATCATCCAACGAAGACATTAAATATTAAATATGGTATGAATTATTTAGATCTAGTAACAAAAAGAACCATCACGTGCTATCGGCATGATAAGAACTTGTAGATCATAACAGAGCATAAGTGAGTTCTGACAAGCTGCCTGTGAAGAAAGATCCTAGAAGTTTTGGGCAAATTTGCATATGGAGGATTATAACCTGTTGCACAGTAGCAGTTGATACTAGTTCTGAAAAATTGTCTCGGGTAATATAAAAAGCAGACAAGCCTCCCTCCCAGCTCGTGTTTATAATTCATATATAATAATAGAACAATATTTATTTAAGAACTTCTTTCACTTTGATGACAAACTTGAATAAATAAATAAAAGGAGGTAACTGGAGATAAAAAGAAGGGCAAGTGAAAAAAAATCCATTGTGTTTTCGTGTGATTATCAATATGTTTCAAGTTTCTTCGTAAATATTTTCATTCTCTTACACACTCTAGGTCACCCCATGGGCAATCAACATATTTTATTATGATCTCCATATTCTACAATGTATATGGATTAAAAATCATGTGATTTGAAGATTTCTATCAAATGCACCAGGAAATCGCATTTTTAAAGTTTTATCAAACCACTAAATCCACAGTGTTTATAAATCTATGAATTCTGCTTGAATCCTACAAGTGCCGATAGGACAGCTTGAGTCTGCTTCTATCATAGAACAACTCTCAGTCCATTCAATGAAGTAACTTCATCGCCATTAGCAGAAGTTCCAATTTAATTTGTGTCAATAAATCTATTGCATATTAATATTTAGTTTCCACCTTCACAAAGTTTACTAAGGCGTAGTAATGAAACAAAATATTGCTTACCTGAACAATTTCTTTATAAATTTCAACATCAATCTCTATTGTAGTGATGATTTCTTCTATATCTCCAGGTATCACATTAAGCCTGAAATAGGAAGAAGAAAACTAATATCTACATTACACAGCTTTAAGAAAGAATAACAGGTGTAGCAGATCGAATACGAATCGAAACATTCATGGAGCAAAATAATGAATAGCTTAGAAAATACCTAATGGAAATCTCAAGTGTCACTCCAACACTATCACCTAAAATTGACTCCCACGTCTCCTGCCAAATAACAAATAAAATGGACGATGTTAGATAAGAAAAGTATAGATAGTCAACTTACCCATTTATCGAATGGGTAAATGGATACAGGTGTTAGACTTCATACCAGAACTTGGGTACAGGTAAGGGAAAGATGTGAAAGAGTAGAAGTACTAGGGGTGTGTACTCAAGCAAAGATTGACTTGTTTGAATATAAATGCCAAGTGCACCACAAAGCACTTAACAACCGTATGACACATAAGTTGCACAGTGCAGCAATGCATGTGCCACCATCACATTGTGAAAT